>RMBW01000110.1:0-102881 GCA_004009845.1 Davidsoniella eucalypti | reverse complement strand
TATCTCTGGATTTCGTTTCTAGATTCCATCTAATCTCAAATATCTGAGCCTTTGGATTGGCTCTTTAAACACTCCACCCGCGATCCATTTGCCTCCTCTTTGACAATTTCACACCAGGGCTCTCTTTCTCTATGTTCTAAATCTGGCCTAGTTTAGCACGGCCGCCTCCAAACCCTCAGCCATTTGCAGGACCCATTATACATATACCATACCACAATTACTGCTACTAGTACTTGGCTACTATTACCATTATTGTCAAACTACAACTACTCTATTCTTACTCCCGCTGCCACTAGCTGTTTTGTCAAGATCTTTGAAATCTCAGCCCCAGAACACCTCCCGCCAGACAATGCCCATTACTTAGGGTTCTTTGGTTTCTTTTTGACTGACGTTGTTTGTCTTCTTATTGTCTAGTTCTAGCAACCATTCGAGCTTTGTCCCTATCTTATCCTTGCCGGTCAATTTCTCACCGACATCTCTCCGTCACAGTCGGCTCGCAACGAGCTGGTTCGACTCTGTTTTCTCTTCCTTCTTTTCGCTTTCTCAATTGCACCATATCCCGCTCGACCTGCCGAACATTTGGCAGTAGAGCCCGAGCTTCCGGTAAATGGACAGTCGCTCATCCACCACAGCCGATACTTCCTATCCTACATCTCCTTGGGTTTCTCCCCCTGTACCAAGTCCAGTGTCCGTTGGATCTTCGACTGCGTCGTCTTCCATAATTGGTGCCTCTGGGCCCAGCAGCCACCACTACTATCGTGTGCCAATCTCTGACGGCCCTCTTACCGCCTACGATTTTACCCACGGCACCAACATCCACGCCCGTATACAACAATTCAACAGTCTGCTTCAGCGTGGTGGCAGTATCCCGGTCCAGAATTCGTCGCTTCCGCCTCTGCAGAGCCACTTTCGAGCTCCCCTTCAACCCCCAAAGCAGCCTAGCAGTTCCATCCAGTTGACATCCCGCTCCAGATCAACCTCCAAGATTTCCTTTTCCAAGGACAATACCGGTGTATCTACGAAGGGGGGGCAGGCCCAAGACGGACATGGGAATAGCAGACCAATGCCCACCAATACTACCAGCGTTAGTCCCGAGAAGTCCCATAGAATCACCGTAACGACGAAAGACAAAAAAGACGAAAGTGACAAAAGTGGTGAAGTAGTTCCCCAAAGCGACAAAAAGGCGACATTGGCATCTAAAATGCCTTCCAAGGGGGGGAACTCGGCATCAAGTGCTGCTCAAAATATAGCCTCGACACCATCGCCCGCAGCCACTACACCCCTAGTGCCAATCTATGCATCTGCATCCGCCGCTGTGTCTACATCATCGCCTACAGCTACTACATCTACTACCATAGCGTCACAAGCCCCAGCATTAGTAGCAACACCGCCGACACAAAAGTTGCCGATGCCACCATCAATAGGAGGAGTAGCAACATCAACAACATCTTCAGCTGCCGGTACTACGCCTACATCTTCTGCTAAGGTGATAATAGAGACGAAAAGTAGTTCCAAATCTACAAATACTAGTACAAGTGGCCGTAAAACACCAACTGAAAAGTCGGAGTTGTTCCCACCAAAAACGGCCTTGCCAGCGCGATCAAGCCACTTATTATCGCAAAACTCGACACACTCTAGTTCAGTGCCATCAACACCTCATCAACATGGCCGTAACTTCTCATTTGAGTCTAGAGATCCATCTCCAAACGCCGCAACAAACCATTCCCCACGATCAGCTTACTCCGAGACGAACCCGTCATTACCGTCACTTCGGCCACTACCCGCGCGAGATAATACGTGTCAGTATGAAACTGCACAACTGCACCAACGGCGCCGGATACCGTATAGTCTGGGTAGCGATCCCCTGGATCACATTGACTTAGAGAACGTGAAGAGCGAGTTAACGCCCGAGCAAGACAAGGCTTTGACCGAAGCAATCATGAAGTTGTTTCATGAGTTGATACCTAAGCCTGAAAACGAGGAACGGCGTACAAAGCTCATGAAGAAATTGGAGAGGATATTTAACGAAGAGTGGCCGGGCCACAGTATCCGCGTCCACTTGTTTGGCTCGTCGGGTAACTTGCTATGCTCTGACGATTCTGATGGTGAGTTATTGGCTAACCTACTTGTGATTGTACTTTTATAGAGATGCAGATGCTAACTATGTAATCATGAAACTAGTTGATATATGTATCACAACTGAATGGAAGGAAATGGAGGACGTGTGTAAGATTGCAGATTTGTTAGCAAGACGTAAGTTTGATCCCGGATTAGTATTTTTCACAGGTTTTCGTTTTTGTTTATCTAACTTGGAATTTTGGTCGTTATAGGAGGTATGGAAAAGGTTGTATGCATTTCAGCAGCCAAGGTTCCCATTGTCAAGATTTGGGACCCCGAACTCAATCTTGCCTGCGATATGAACGTCAACAACACACTAGCTTTGGACAACACCCGTATGGTCCGGACATACGTTGATATGGATGACCGGATTCGACCTCTCGCCATGGCTATAAAGCATTGGACAAGAAGGCGGATTATCAACGATGCTGGTACGTATATGGCATCATATATTGCTTCCTACTCATATCCTTTCCACTAACATATATCTCAAAGCCTCTGGTGGTACTCTTAGCTCATACACGTGGATCTGTCTCATCATTTCCTTTTTGCAACTACGCGATCCACCAGTTGTCCCGGCACTCCATCATAAAAAATACCCTCGACTGCCGCGCAAATCAGGTGCCTCCGAAAGTCCATTCGCCGACGATATCACAAAAATGCGCGGATTTGGAAAGAACAACAAGTCGTCGGTTGGCAGCTTGTTGTTTCAGTTTTTTCGGTTTTATGGCCATGAGTTTGAGTACAGTAAATATGTACTCTCTGTGCGTCAGGGTGTGATGCTGCAAAAGAAGGCCAAAAACTGGCAGCACAGTTTGAACAACAGTCTTTGTGTTGAAGAGCCCTTCAATACTAGCCGTAACCTAGGAAACACGGCCGATGAGTATTCGTTCCGCGGCCTCCACGAAGAAATCCGCCGCGCGTTTGATCTGTTGTCCGAGGCAAAGCTCGATGAGTGCTGCGAGCAGTTCGTCTTCCCAAGAGAGGAAGAACGTCCTACGTTCACCCGCCCGGAGCGTCGCCCCATCACTATGGTGAGAAGTTCTAGTCAGAGCCACGGTAATAGCCGCGGAACCCGCGGTGGCCACAATAGTAGAGGCAGACATGGTAACATACGAAACGGCGGCTCTAACCGACGCTCATCCAATACCAATTATGACCAATCGAACCATCATCAACAGCAACAGCAGCAACAGCAGCAGCAGCAGGCGCAAGTGCAGTCCCAGATGCTTCTCAACGCCGACCAGATCTGGTATAGTAATTCCATGGAATACAACTCGACCATGATGTCACAGCCTCTGTTCATGGGCTCCGGATACTTTTCTCCGCAGCAGCTTATGGCGCTCACGACGCAGTCTGGCCAACAACCAACACCGGTCACTACGGCTTCTATTGCAGCCCAGGGCCAGCAGGCGTCCCAACAACAACATCGCATGCAGTCTGGCACAGGATCCGCCTCCGACAGATCGCGAACCAACTCCGTCGATGCACCTTCAATATCCGCGGTGTCTATAAATATGATCCCAGTCTATTATTCCACCGGCATGATGGCCTACTCTACGCAGCCTTCGTTATCTGCTACCCCATCAACGTCCGCGCCTACTGAGCTCCGCCGTAGCGTGCATCATACAGCTGGCCAATCAGATAATACTGCCCCTGTGTCTAGTATCAATGGCAGCGCTGCTACCCCTGAAAGTGCTCTACGGTCACAATCACAGCCAGCTTCCCGTCCCACCACTGCTCAGTCAACATCATCTAGTGTGTACCCTACACAAGTGGCCCAGGGCCCTATCTCTAGTCGGCCAGTCATCAACAACCTTTTCATACCTGTGTATAATCCCAATGAAGACAGTGGTGATGATATCACTCCCAAGGCGTGCCCCGACAATGCTTCTACAAAACTCGATCTACTTGCCATAAATGACACGATGATCAGTCCGTTATCGATGGGCCCAACTGTATCCATCTCTGGTGCTATGCCTCCGCCACCGTCTGTATGCACTCTTCGCCAATCGACCGATATCCAAAACATGGTCGATCGACGTATCCGCTACGAAAAGTCCCGTTCTCCATCTCCTCTTAGGGCGCACAATCGAGCTCTCTCTTCTAGTGGAAGTATGGCTTCATCACCCCCGACCCAGAGCAATCTCCAGCAGCAATACAATAGAACCCTTGCCAGGGCTCCCATCATCAGCGGTTCTTCTCTCAAGACCAGTACGACATTAGCCCAAAGTCGGCCTTCACAATTGTCGCCATCTATTGACACACAGCCAGAACTTGACTCGTCAATGGGCCTTGGCATTTGCAACAATGCCACTGGTGCAAATTCTAGCGTAGCTTCCACGCCTATTTCGGCTTCAGCGCCCACCAATATTGAATCTCCATCCTCGCAGATCTCCTGCTCTGGTCCGCCGCCAATCGTTAATGGAACCAATGTCATACCTCCGATGATCGCCCATCCGATCCACTACCCTTCTCCGCATATATACTACAGTTATGATTACCCACAGATTCATATGGCATATCGCGCTGCTCAAATGGTCAGCCAGTCACAAATGATGTCCCCTATGGAGTTCCCATATACTACTACGATTATTCCTCCACAACTACAGGCTCAGGCCCAAAACCAACACCAGTCAACGGTCCAGTCATCACAAGCATCGCAACACCCTGTCACCGTAACGCAACCAGCTTCAATTCCTTCAACCGCCATGTCCGTAACAACATCTAGTGTAGTTTCCGCACCTCCACCGGCCTCTTCGGCTTCTTCGGCTTCTTCGGCTCCTGCAGCTGCTACTATCCTGCCACCGGTATATGAACACAAGGCCAGTCCAGCAATGTCCGCCTCAGTACCCAAAAGGGCCGATACTACTTCAGAAGTCGCCGTCAGCGGTCAACAAGTTATACCACCAAACTCGTCTACGCCCTCTTCTACCAAGCCACTACCAGAAGCGAATGGCGTGCCAAAGGCTGATTCAAATAAGAAAAATGGCAACGGCAACTCTGAAGCCAGGGCTAACAACCGAAATGGATCCAATAAGCAAAATGGCAACAGTCAGTCTCAGGGCACCCCTAAGTCTAATTCTGGTAAGAAGGGTCGCAACTCTAACGACCCTTCCCACCCCCATGGGTCAACAGCCAACGGCTTAACCGGACCTATGGACAAGGAGCCTGAGGCTCCTTCGCAAAGTAATTCCAGTCACGATAGTAAGCAGTGGCAAAAGCCCAAGAGCCGGAAAAAGGGTAACTCTTCGTCTGTCGCTACAGATTCCAAACACAATGCCAACGGAGTCTCTTCCAACGCCGAGCAACCACCCAAGGACGAATCTGAACGTAAAGGCGGTTGAATTATCCCATATGTTCAATATGGATATGATTTGAGCATTCATTGTATATATCAGCATATCATTGCACCTCATCAGTCACTCACTGCTCGATGTGGTTTCTCGGCAGCATCCCAGACACGGGTGTTATGTGTGACATGGGACTTGGTTTTCAAGACTCTCTTTGCTGCCATGCCTATCGCTCGTGTCATAGAGTCATTTCGAGCCTTTGCAGCAACCGAGCGAGGCCTTTCTCTCTAGAGCCGTCAAGTTGGCGAAGCCGTTGTGATTCTGGATACCTGAAGGCTATATACCATCATACCTCAGCACCCTTCGAAGTTCGAAGGCTCGTGGTATCACACTATGTTTACGGCTTCTAACTATATTGTGCTGATTCTTCTTATTATCGTTATTTTGTCCTTTCCTAACAGAAAGCCTCACCCATGTATGCCTTTTCGCATCTTATTGCATTCTCATTTCTTGTACGCCTATCCCTATATGATGAAAAACGGCACAGAGCATTTTTTGTTATTTTTTTTTACTATTATCAACAACAAGCGAACAACTACAACTACTACAGCCATTAGCACTAGTACTTATCACCACTTCAAGCTACTACACAACCTAGCGGCGTTTGATCTTTTTTTTATTACCCTAGGGCTTAACCTCACGCCAGATATATCTATATATATGTATAGATATTGTGATGACGATTCAATACGACGATGTCATGAATTTATTCCTCCCTTTCTTGAAATGAAAAAAAAAACCCATATATTGTACTATACGCCTCTTTTCGAAGAATTCTGTGTATTCAACGCCGCCTTAGAATGTATACAGCCTTCTATTTAGAAAGATAACTCATAATTCTTGGTCTTGACGCTAAATACGTCATTTATTGTTGAAATCAATAATTCTACGTACACATGTATGTACATACATAATCCCTACCAACTTTTTCGTATTTTGAGATCGCCAAGATAGACACAATAGAAGCATATTCTTCATTAGTGTTAGGGTAGTTATCCAACGTAACCCTTTTTAAAGGGAGGTTGTATTTTATAAGAAAAGAAGAAACGCCTATCAACATTATATACATGTATGATCTAGGAAAATTTCTACGCATGGCTATAGATTCCTATCTTGTAACCCGACAATAAGACAATAAAGTACTTGAGGAATGGTGAAAAGGCGGTCACTATCTTGATGAAAGTTAGTTGAGATGACAAGGTCAAACATGCACACTAGAATTACAGGCTTTGTATTATATAGATACACTGGAGAAGAATAACCTCGCTTAATACGGTGTATGGTTCGTGAATGAGTCTACGAGGTGTTCGATTATATATAGTATGTAGGAGGCAGGAGTTATTTTGCTGACCTGATCTTCATATTTCACACAAGCCGTACCGTACCGTACATGGATAGAATGTTTATCATAACGCATAAGAAAAGGGCAAGATTATCACGATAGAAGACGGTAGCAAGTTATGCATATTTTAGGGTCAATTGTAAGTTAGACATATATATTGTGTTTATATTCTAGCGTGTATCCCATGACGAAATATATATAGCTGGCTTCTGTAGTAAAACACTAAAAAGAAAAGATCACAAGCTTTATGCAGTCAATTGCCATATTGTGACGTGATAGAGCAACAATGCAAGACAACAAAGTACATACGTGGTTCTGCATACTGTAGGTCTGTCTTTCTTGACGTCGCTTATTCTGTGCATTAGTATGTAGGCTAGATACATTGTGATTTATCACAAAATTGTGCCAGTTGGAGTCTGGATAGGTTCGATGTAACTGGCATTAGAGAAGACTATAGCTTCTTTATGATGCAAATATGCATTGCTCTGCTAGTTCTAGTCCTTATTTATCCCTTTTACGTTTTTAGAGTACTAGATTTGGACAGCTGAGGCTTTGAATGAGTTGGCTAGAAGAAGAGGAGATAACGGCACATACATATATACAAAGAGGAAGCAGGGCTAGCGAGCAGGATGAAAAGGAAGGAAGGTCTCTTTACAGATACATGTATGTGTCTAGACGAGGTCATGGTAGTAGGAGAGAGAAAGAGGAAGAGAGGGTGTAGAAATAGGTGGATGGGTACTCGGGGATGCTACTGATACAATGATACATATGTATATGCAATTCTGATGTGTTCATTGTCTTAGTGCTGTGTTGTAGCTGATGCATGCACACATATTACATAGTATCAAGAACAGGTATGTCTGTAAGAAATGGGGATATGAGAGCCATGTGATAGGTTGAGAGCATTATTCCCGAGAAAAGGGAAATGTAGTTGACGAGAAAGATGGCATCATGTTGACATTTTGACTACTATGCTTGTATGTGTATGTAGCACGGAATTTTTTAAATACCAAAGCCTATATGTCCTAAGTACATACATGGTAGTATCTGTTGGTGATGAACTGTTGACTTGATGGGCGGGACTTGTTGGTTTTGTAAGGGGCGAACCGAACCGAGCAAGGTTGTAGGCAGGAATGGCCTCCGAAGAAGCCCGCCTAGAAATAGTGAGCTGTAAGTCTAGATCTATCTAGTAAGGCCAGTCCTTGTCTAACTGGTCTTGGTTCAACCCCCTTGAAGAGGCAGGTCCCTGGAAGAGGTCGGGTATTATATTGAACTTGGGCTATAATAGTACTAAATACATAGTATTGGTAGCTCCATGAAGACAGATCCACAAAGGCTAGGAGAGGACAGTATAAGAAGAAGGACTGGAATTATATAGAAGACCAACGACTGCATCGAGTAGTTGGCACAAATATGTCTCAAGTGTTTTGCTTCTTTTGTAAAAGTACAATTTCCTTCTGCATCTTTTGACGGGATAGAAAGTTCAAGCTATTACTTTTTTTATTTTTTTATTTTTTTATTTTTTTAAAATTTCATTTATTTATTCAAAGACGTACGTTGTGTTTCCTTTGTTCCGAAGACCACCCAAACGCAATTACGACAGCACGTACCACAGATATATCTATTTGCCTCTCTATCTTACACTTGGGAACATCACACATCACACATCACACAGATCGGAAGATCTGTCATATTTATCTGCTTCCCGAAGATCGGGTTTTGTGATTTATTCACTTCGTTTTATCTGCCTCAAGACACGGAAACAGCGTCATTGCTTCTCTATCCTTTCGAAGTCTTTCAATTCATTGAGAGCAAAAGCATCGCCGCCTCTCGATTTGCGCCCCTTTGTTTCTTGATTTGGGAAACTGCAACAATAGCAGTAGTTGCGACGTTAGCGTTCACAGCAAGCCAAAGCACGTTGCATAGGCAACAGCCTTATTCTACTCTTGATTTCATTTTTTTCTTCTTCACTTTCTTTATATTTGTTATCGTACATATTTTAGGCCTATCATCAGCACAGGCATTAGCTGCTTATTAGGCGTCGTCAGGCTAGGATATCCGCCAATTTGGGTTGATATGGCCCAAGTCTCCGAAACAGGACCCCCTATATAATTCGTGCTAATCGTGCTGTCTCATCGCCTGGCTTACTGCCCGCTAAGCGAATTATCGTCCCATTGGCGACACATAACACCGTAGCACACATCATCACGGCCATATTGCTGGCTTTTGATCGTCGATTTGGGGTTTAAGCACTCTATCCATCTCTGTCTTGCTTCCTGTACTCGTAGGGCACAGACAAAAATCTTTCATGATAACAGGAGAGACACAGCTTGATTTTTCCCGTTGCTTACTCCTATAGAGGTACCCCAAAATGGATATCTTCAAGAAGGTTCGCCCACAGTCTCGGCTGAGCAGTTCAACGGTGGCTGCACCAATGACGGCAGACCTTCGTCCCCCCCCATTGCGGCCCGACACAGGCCATGACGTCGACGGCTCGCTTGACCACGTCGACCAGCAGGACGAGGACGAGGAGCGCCAATATCAGCAGGCGGAGTATGAACAGAATCTACAGCATCAACAGCACAACCAACATCAGTACCAACATCAGCAACCACTTAGTAACGGGGACTCTCCACAGTCTCGCCATCGGTCACTGCCTATGTCACAGCCGTCTTCTGGCGAGCCCAGCCCAACGGCTGCAATTTTTGCCTCTGGCGTGGCTTCTCCTACTCCTATGAGCCATAGCCGACAACAATATAGTCGACAACAGTACAGTCGGCAACAGCATAGTCGGCAGTACAACCACAGTGGATCGGAAGATGATGGTCCAAACCATGTTCACACGCAAGAACTGCATCATGAGCAGGACACCGAAGCCGTGCTGAGTGCTCAACTAAAGCAAGCTATGGGCAATGACTGGTATTCGGCTGCCGATCAACTCAAGAGTTTGATAGATGAGATTTTGACTGATGACCGCGCTACCTTGTCTGGAAACGAGGATACTGCCGAGGGCCCTGGACAGAGTCCCGTCAGTGCTTCCATGGTAGACAAGCGCTCGAAACGAAGCTCCTCAGGCGTAAAAGCTAAGCTTAAGCTCGCCCGCCAACTGCGAGCACAGGCGACCACGCTTATTGAGATACTGGCCTCGGGATATGTTGCAGAGCTGTACCAAAAATGGAGCTCGGAAAAACCCAAGCAGCAACAGCAACAGCAACAGGACAAATATGCCGAGTACGAGGTGGATGAGCACCGTTTTGACGATTCAAATGAGTACAATCACAGCGATGATCCCGTTGAAAAGGAAGGTCACGATGAAGGTTTACTAGAGTTTGCATGGACTTGGGTGGGAGTCATGGTCTTCCTGGGGCAGCGGTACATGGCTGAGATCAGAATCCGAAGCTCTCGAACTGGTACAAAGTTGCCGTTCAGCAGAAAGCTTGATGTCATCCTAAACAAGCCTTCTAGAAGGACAGAGTCGGTGAGTAGCCCTAAACCTCTATCAAGCTAGTATTGTAAACTAACCAGATTTTGTGCGTGTCTTTTGTAGGAACAAGATGTCAACGTCTCTCAATGTAGAGCCCTGTGGCGCCACATCTTCGACATTCGCCAGCTTCTGTTAGATGCACAGAACGGCATCGCACCAGGCCGTGAAGTGAGCGACTTCATAATCTCCAAGCATGGCGACACGCAGTTGATCTTCCCTAACTTGCGGCCATCAGCAGCTCTTCGGGCACATGAGAAGGCTATTAATGGTATCACTTTTGACCCTCACGAGGTTGATGAGGACCCGTCGGTTCTACGCTTCCGGGTCTTCGGGGCTATGATTAGTGAGACATCTCCAGTGCTGCATGATCTGCTGGCTCATCACAACCCTCTGCCGCGCTGTAGGAATTCATGCTACACTGGATATACAGCTGCCATGGCGGCTTCAGTCGAGGACCTCCCATCTAGTGTCGATTGGACTTTTGCAGATGAGACATCGCTCGAGTTGTTCTTGGATTCACACAACGGCAGTTCTTCCTCTGCGGCTGGCTCGGTTCCGGCAGTGTTGCCTAACATTACGAAGCTAGTCGTTCCATTTGCCGAGACCAATGCTCACCATTCACTCGAGATTCTTCTGCGAGCAACACACCACCAGACCGAGCGCATTCCACGTCAAATATCGTTTGCTGCTCTTGCCTCGGTTGCACAGACATGTGCACGCTACCGCTGTACGGCACCACTAGCGCTATTAGTTGAGCAGTTGTGGGTGCCACAATGGGCACACAAAGCCGCCGAGGCCCGAATCGCCAACGAGATGGTGCTGGTCAGTTACACGTTCATGCAACACGAGCTGTTCCGACGATTGACCAAGGCTGCTATCCTGCAGTTAGTCAGCTACGATCAGTTGGATAACCTTATGTGGCCAAATCAAGTCAAGCAGAAGGTTTGGGATCTACGTACTACCAAGGTAGCACAGCTGTACGAGTGCTGCACAGAGATGGTGCGAGAGTTGCTTAATTTCCCGGAAGCACAGAGACAAAGACATGACAAGCGTTTAATTGGCCTAGATGAATCGGCTACTGACGGTAGCGCAAACATGAGCCCACTATTCTCTGGCTCCGACATGGCTAAGTTTTCGACTCTGCCGCCTACAAAGGGCAGGCCAACAACAGCGACAACAGATGCTACTGGCCCTGAAGCTGCAGCTGAGTTTTCTGGCACTCTAGAGGCTGAAGTTGTAGTGTCCGTGCCACAATCTCCGGCGTCTTCTCTTTTGATGCCAGCTGATATTGAGAATCACCAGCAGGGAGATTTCGAAGATGAAGAGCTCTGCAACCCAGAATCCGCAGCCGTTGGCACGGAACCTTTTCTCGACTCCAGCCCAACACGTCACATGGCAGGTAGTCAGGCTGGATTGGGCATCAAGGAGGCTGGAGCGGAGCCGAGTATCAATGGACAACTGGCGGCTAAGAACGTTGATCCTATTCTGCCCTTCTCGGTTATTACGCGAACCCTACGTTGCCCACGTGGTAGCCATCAGTGTGACGCTATGAATCTCGGACATGCACTTCAAGTGTTTGGCGAACTACAGCTACTTCCGGTAATTATGAGGCCAGCTGCTCTAACACACCTTTCGACCTCATACAACACTCCCGACCGTAGTATCGAAGATCTCGCAGCCATGCTCAAGAAATTACCGAGCCCCAACTGTGCTGGCTTACACCCAAGCGACTACGGAGCTCGAGCTCTAGTGGCCTGTGACGCAATTGCACCATTCCGGGTTGCTGTGGACGATGTTTATCGAAGTATCGAAGGTCTCACCATTGAAGATATCGATGGTGTAGCGGGCCTATCATCAGATCTGGGCGTAAGCGACAGAGATCTTGAGATGGAAATGAATATGGAAATGGAAATGGAATTACAGATGGGAATGACCGCACAAGGTTCTATTCTCAGCATCCGGCGCGAACCATCGATGCACCGTTCCCCTCTTGATTTATCAGCCGAGCTCTCGCCACCTCTTGCGGAGTGTATACTAGAAAGTACAGAGACTATGGAAGATCTACAAGCGCTGGCACAAGTCAACCGGGCCTTTTATGAGGCATACAAAGCCAACGAGGTGCGGCTACTCAAGCACACGATCCGCAAAGAGCGTCTATATTTAACACATATGCGGCCCGGAAGTAGCCACTTTGGCAACGAGAAAGCGGTTAACGAGAAGGCTGTTGGTGGTAACAGCGGCACCGACGCTGAAGCCACGGCATGCGATCAAGAAGGATCGACGTCGCTTTCATTCACATCGGACGACAACATTGAGGAGGAAGATGGCGAGGGTTGCTCGATACTAGCTACAGTCTCGCCGCCGCACCACGGCCGCAACAACGTGAACGTGGATAGCGATCCAGTTGGCTACCAGGGCTTTGAGCAGCGGTTGACTGAAGAGCAGGTTGTCCAATTCCTAGCACAGCGCCCAAGCCACAGTATCAAGACTAGCAAGGGCGGCACAAGTGCAGGCACGGTCTCGGGACACCGTAGAAGCAGTGGAAGTTTCGATGCTTATCAGCGACGTCACCACAGCCACAAGAGTCAGCAGCGGGAAGGAGCCTTGACGGCAGCCGGTGTTCACGCGGGCTCTTCGCCAATGGCTGAGCGGAGAAGACAGGAGGCTGCCCCGGTTACCTCTGCGGCGCCGATCAGCCGCGGCAGGGCCGGGATGCGTTCCAGCGAGAAATTCGTGTCTGAAGACAGGGCTTCTGTAGGACAGAGCCTGCAACAGTAGCCAGCAGCTCGGTAACGGATGGTTGCAATTAGAAGCCGGGATTGGAAGGGTGGTAGTGTGAAAGGCGAGTAATGTGTGGTACGCAGAAGGATTTAAGACATGATGCGTTGTATATAAGTGATGCCTCATTTTTTATAACATATATTTTTTCTTTTTAGAAAACGGGATACCTATTCTGTTGGTTATTGCGGCGTTGAATTAAAGAAATCTTCAGCGTTGCAATTTCTGAAACTACAATAACTGACCAAGCCATATAGATGCAAGTGTATAAAGTTTAACGGCTTTCAATGTTAGCCGTATTGCAGAATATAGACGCTAGAAATAAACAAGTCGGAACGGTATAAATTGATTAAATATATTCTGAATATTAGGCTATTTACAGATCCATATATCTGACTGCATTTGATTATTCTAGCGATGAAGCGAGCCGCAACTTTGTCTTCTTTCGCACATTGATCTAAACCACCTTGACATTATAGCATGCATATATAATCATTGTCGCAACTCTATCGATTTTTCTTTCTTTCCCTTAACTTTAGCAACTCTGATACCATAACAAAACAACTCAAACTGATCTTCTAGTCGATTTCACTAACTAACACTCTTTTCTCAAAACCTTGCCAATAAATCTCCACAATGCCTAGCTCTCCTACAGCGTCTGAGGGTTACGTAACCCAGCCTAACCCTAGTAAGTGGCTTTCATAGCGAAACACACGGTCAACCGTCTTATAACTCATTCTTTCTCCGTAGCTACTCTTCGGGACGCCGCAAAGCCGAAGACCCCCGATGCTGTCGATAGTCATCAAATCCCCACGATCTCCGGACCAGGCACGCGATCGGGAGAGGCCAGCGATGTCGGCCACAATCCTACTAATCAGACAATCGATTCGCTCGCCCCTTCCGAAAACGCAGAGCATGGACAGAAGGGGCCAGGCCAAACGATTGCTCACGTCACGTACTCTCAAACAGGGCCGTCGATGGTTGTAGACGCTCAGGGTATCAACAACCTTGCCCGTGAAGAGGTTGATAGCGCCCCTGGTCCCGAATCGCAACGTGAGACTGCTGCTCGCGTAAGTCCGGAACACGCCTTTGACGACGATCAGAGCCGCCATGTAGACCCTTATAGGCTTCCACAGCTTCGTGCTACGGATGTTGAACCTAAACATGCCCAAAATAGCATAGACGTAGAGGTCGGAAGCGACTGTTCGCAGGACCGCCACGAAACATTCGTCCCTGATGGCATCGCATACCAACACCAAGATTGTACCCCGGAACTCGCAAGTTTTGATTCAGAGAGTTTATTTGCCTCATACGATGTCCCTGACCGACCTGTAGGCCCTATCGTTCTAGAGGCTGATGGTGGTGGAGTTGGCGATATGGAAAACAAAAAACGACGGAGCGCTGATGATGGAGGACGCGATGCTAAGCACCGCCGTTCTAAATGACAGCCACCGGGTTCAGAGATAGATTTAGAGTTTAGCAGCATTATTTCCAACATTTTCTACCGACTACCCTTCTCACATGTTTGTTATGTACGTTTTTTAGTCTATATATCGGGATATAAATCTAAGCCTATCTCCAACCCAGAGACGGCCTTTGTTTTTCTGGCGGCTAGCTTTTTTTTTCTTTTCAAAGCGTTTACAAAACGGAAAAAAAAAAGAAAGAAAAAAGCAAGCATCTCACAAGGGTCGGTACGCCTTAAAAATCAATGTAACATTACTATTGCCATTGCCAGCTCAGCGCAGGATCATCACATTGACCTCATTTCTGCATGTTTTTATACTCACTTTTTCGAAAACTTGGTTCAACGGCCTTGATTGGAAAGCCCTGCTTTTAGGACGGCACGCAAGCCTCGCGAAAAGCAAGAAAGAAACACGTATGCTTTTATATGCCTAACCGCTAGCCGAATATACAGCATGTCATCGGTTTGAACAATATTGCAAATATTTCTGCCTTATATCGAAGGCTTACGTCTACGTCATCATGATTTTGACCTCGAGACGATTTGGAATAGATGAACGAGCCGTCTTGTAGTCGTTTGCATTTAGGTGAGTTATTCATAACACATTATTTGGCTGATGAAATTATACAGTCACATGATTATACTTGTGTACAGATATAGCAGTATCAAATCAAGCTTGTTCAACACTACTTTGACAAACTATATAAATATCTTGTAAGTGATCAACTTCAAGTCCAACAGGCATTGAGCAATAGCTTCGACTGTAGTCAAGTTGCATTATTGAATAGTAGACTTTTGATATAAATAATAAAGGCTAAGTAGCCATCTATAAGCCAATAATTAGGCCCAGTTTAATATTTTCTCTTACGAGGTTCCGTTGTAGTATATGAAGCCGTTGTCATTCTATCAAGAGAATCATGCAATATTAAACATCACCGCATACTTTGTCACAAGTTCTATAGGTCCGCGTTAGTCTGAGCTTGGATATATTAGTATCATGTGCTTCTGACTCATGAATAGAAGAAACGTGTTATATATACATATCAATAACTATTTCTGAATACAACAATTTGGAACTCCTCCATAGCACTTCAGCATCCATCGTCAAACTATATAACAAGTGGCTTACCTTCATAATGGCTGTTCATTGGTATATCATATCTCAATTCATATGTGTTGGCTGTTGGTTTGTGATCGTGTGATAACAAGTATAATAGATGTGTTCTTAATATGTATAGTTGCATAACTATACATATACAGTCAATGAACTAGACAATAATACATATAACTATAACCAGTCTAACAACTATTATATATTATGTAATGACTCTAACATGTATTTATAGTAGCCTGGGGCCACCCTTAAAGTTTACAACTCTCTCACAAAGTTCCCTCTTACTACCCTCTCTCTTCTTAGTTGGCTTCATAGTACAGATTCTGAGTCCTTCATGCCTATTCATGTTTTATGATCGATGAGCTATTAACTACTAGAGTCCTTTACTTACAGTTCGTATCTTTTTGATCTCTATAAGCTTATTTCGCTTCTAGTTGCTATCAGTCGATCAAACGAAGATCGACAAAAAGACAGCCAACCCATCTTATTCGGCGGAAAAGAGCAAGTAACAGACATCTTAACGTTTCGTTGAATGTCTTCTTAGTCTACCCAAATGCTATATGTTCCAAGGGGTTCTTCACGATAAATTGAAGTGGCTGGAGTCACGGCCCAATCATCGAAGTCGATCAATCTCCTCGGCACATCATTCCCCGTTATAAAATAAACGATGAGCTTATCTCCATGTACTCATCAGGAGAGATCTATACCAACTCTATATGTAATACGGATAATCCTAGCACGAATGCCTAGTTGTAATACATGTCATCATCATGTTATCGGCACGAAGATTAACAGGGGGATGCTGGCTGGTGAATAAACAACCATTCTAAGCACTTAGGATATTTGCCTGGGTCATATGTATGTATTAGTGAGCGTTTGAAAGACCTAAAGAATGAAAACGATGTAGACTTGAAACCCATTCCCTCAAAGATTCATCAAGGTGACTGTAAGTGAATAACCCGACTACCAAGTGTTTGGTATATTCAATCACATGTCATCTCAAGACCTTGAGTTATAGCCATATGCTTTCCTTCCACCCGGAATTCGTTACAATCATAGTACTTGACGAAAAAACGCGTACGAACTTTGTGGAATGAGACATTGTTCTATGCAGGATAAAGAAGCATAAACACCAGGAACTACCGACTATCTTTGAGACACTCACGTTTATGTAGGTCTTCTTCGTTGTTTCAGGTGCTATGAGACAGCTCTAGTGTGGCCCACTTGATCTTCCTTTATATATTTTGATAATTTACCAACTTCGTAGAATGCATGGATTAGAGAAAACAGGGACTATAGTGCTATGATATCTACAGATAGACTCTACATACATAACTGCTTCAAGGTCGACTGGGTGTGCTGCTATCCTACAGTGGCAAAAGCATATCTAAGCATTGATCATCACTTTATATCTATACTTAGGTAAACACTTCGTACCAAGGAACCGGTATGGTCTGACTATGGCAAGATTTAAATGAACCAATGTTATATGATAAGAACCCAAAAATGATACTGCTATCTAGCTCAAACGGACCTGTGGTACCCAATAAGGAAATTCCTCTAAGCAAGTGGATGCAAGCATCATATCTTTGATGTATGCTTCGTAGACTGTATGTCACATATAAGCTGTCACTCTTCGGGATTCCTTCACGGTAGCCGTGAGAGTGGGGTCTGGCTCGACAACTTTGATTTTAGCTCGAATCCCCCAAGGACCCAAGCTTAATTAAGGTGTAAGTCGGATGTCGTTGCTATATTCATTCGATAGTCTTGTCAATCTAGTCGTATCTCTCTAGTATTCAAACCCTAAATTAGATAAGCACCATCTTCGACTTGCTTATACCGCTAATCTAGATTTCCATATTTTGAATATTAGTGCCTCATCCTTATCCTTAAACAAGATACTTGAAACAGATAGAATTAATGTACAATTGTCAAGAAAGTAGGGTTATTAGTAGGGTTAGCCATATATAGCATACTTTATGACGTGAGTCCGTGATCGAAATCAAAAACATGCTTTCGATTTCATCAATACAACAATAGTATCTAAAATACATCAATCACCATAATGAGTAAAGCTCACCTTATAAATACAAATAATGCTCATTATCACTGACGTTTTATGCAGACAATTCAAACAATAATTTTTCGAACCCCATCGTTCGTTCGACTGACAACTTTCAGGGACTGGCCATCAGAACAGTACAAGACATTCCCAATAAGAGCTGTGACACATGCAACTTATCACAAGCCGAGCTTCCAGAACGCATTCTGTATAACGAAACGGTCGAAAACACGACAGTATCGAGAGTCCCCAACAATCGCCAGAATCACGATGACGTGCCCCTTTGTGTCGGCCAAGACTCGCCCTCTATGATGTCTGCTACGGTCGCATTAGGAAATCAAACACAGAAATTAGAGGGGCACAATATCGGCCATCTCCAAGCGGGCTCAAAAAACGGTGAAGATGTTTCTGCTGCAGGAATTGGTGGGTGGGCTCGTTCCCCACCGCATCACAATCCGCAGAATATCACTTGGTAGAAACTTGCCGTGGGTCGCGAAACCATCCTAGACAACGAACCCAGATATTTGGGATCGGCTACACCGGCTGCCTTTTAACGATTGATACTCTATACGCCACTATTCGATATATTATGGCTGGACATCTCAGGTGCTTGTCAGTCGAGGTGAATTTTGGCATGTCTTGCTGCTATTATTGTTGCTAGAGTTGACTTGTTGGTCTGTTTTGTCACATCGTTGTTTTGCTCAAGCGGTCATTGTTTTTATTGGTATCGTTGTTTTTTTCTCATTTGTTGTGTTGTATTATGACTTGTATTGTTTCTTTGGGCTGGCGTTTGGTCGGTTATAGTTCTTAGTAAAGATTGACGATGCATTAAGGAGAGAGAAGAAGAGTACGGATGCTGGTTCTTTTTTGGGGAGGTAGTCTTTTATATATACATACTATACTGTACTTCTATATATAGACTGATTTGAATTTTCATTTTCATTTATTGGGTGGCTTATTTGAAAAGACCGTTTTATGACCTGTACAACTACAATCAGACCACATTTTTGTATTCTGTGTTTGACAATGGCGTGCTCATGTTTCAAGTTGCTGCCACTGTTTTGTTTCTTCCCGTCTCTTATCGACTAACGCAATGGTTTCTTCGGAATAAACATCGGCGTGACGCTTTCCTCCAATGAGGATGTCCTTGAGATGTATAGTCGCCTCCTCTTTGGTCATACAAACCAGATCACTCAGTCCCAGCCGTGTTGACTTCTGGGTGTCTTTGCCCTCTCCCATATGTAACAGCATTTCGTTTTCTGTCGGGCATTGCCACCGAATGAGTACAAGTTTGGTTGGGATGCCAGTGATAGCACTTCTACCTTTATATATCTCTTCGATCAGGAACATTACGTCAGACGTAGTGATAGGAACCTTGAGACCAACAGCTACGTTGGGCTCAGAGGATACATGTCGGCTAAGCTTCTCTTCAAAGGCTTGAACTGCAGCAAGAGAGGAATCATACATCTTTTCTCTCATTTTGGTAGGAAGATAAGGAGTTGGGTAGCCTGTAAGTCTCATATTAGTATGTCAGGCAGCTATGCATGATGATTCTAGTAGCGAAAAAGATGGGCACATACCAGAGATAGAAAGGATTACATGATTGGCGATAGTGTAGCCGAAAATAGCTGGCATTGTTCCCAATACAGGGAGAATTCTCAGTCGAAAGTTCGGTAGTACGCCCAATTCATCTACTTTTCCCTTTGCGAACTCGGCCTCGTTTAATGGAAGAAGCTCGGCCTTCCCTTCACCGGCCTTTTCGGTTGAGAAAACCATGGGAATGCCGGAGCCGACACCGAGAAGCTTCAATTTACGACGCGTAGATCGTGACAAGCGGTCATCTGTGCTAGCTGATATGTCTCCAACCATGATACGAGTGGGATCTGATTTACAGCCTGAACCAGCGGAGCTGATGACAAGAATATCATTAGAATGGCAGAATTTAAGAAGAGAAACTTTGGTGTCAATATTGTCAATGGCATCAATCACAAAGTCCGGTTTCTGGCCTGTCTCCTTCCACGCGCCCAACAGACGAGCAGCCGAATCTCTATCGAACTTCTCACCACAGCAGTCAAAGTCAACCCACGGTGCGATGGCCATTAGTCGCCTCCGCATGGCTTGAACTTTAGCCATACCCACATCAGCCAGTGTTGCTACAGCATGTCTGTTGAGCGAGCTCAGAGTAACTTGATCAAAGTCGACTAGCCGAAGCTTAGCTACACCAGAGCGTGCCAATGCAGTGCAACAATGGCTTCCGACACCACCTAGACCAACCACTACGATGAATGAGTTGCGCAGCTTTTCTAGTCCTTCATCGCCGAGGAAAACCTTATTGCGTGCAAGCTGTTCGAGGATCAGCTCTTCGTCGAAATCGCCGGCTATGGCGCGGGCAGCAAGTGCTTCATTTCGGATATCTTCTTTAGTTTTGTGCGGGATCTCGGATGCGGAGCTAGAGAGCTAGAAAGATCAAACGTTAATAAGATGGTGCATAAGTGAAGACATGCTTAGGCCATGCAGGTAATGTTCAAGGGTCAAGAAGGGTACTGACGGGCTCGGCAGGCTGGCTGCTAGAACTTGGTGGAGGGATCGAGCGCTTCAACTGCAGCAAACGCTCCTCACGATCTAGGGCTTGACAGCCTATAATAATGCCGGCAACAGCAGCGCCGGAAAGTATAGCCGTCGCCGCAAGCTGGAACTTGGGCGAGTTGAGCCAGTCAGCAAGTGTACTGGCAACGGACATGATGGTAGTAGCTTTGAAGGCTTTTTTTTTTTTAATGTCTTGAGACAAAGAAAAAAGAAACTAATCGACAATGATCAACAAGAGCCTGGGAAATCTAGATAGGGTGAGGTTAGGCCACTCAAGTCGTCAATCGGCCCACAAGCGCCTAATTCAACGTGAATGAGGCTTTGAAAAAGTCAAGTAGTACGGCTTCTTTTCTTCCGTCATGGAATAATTCCATCACAAGTCAATTTCGGTGGGGCGAAATAAAATATATAAAAAGAGGTCACGTGTGAGCTCCACTCCACTACTGTTAAGGTTGCCTGATTTATCAACCGACTGATGAACTTCCGACTTTTCCTAGCTAAGCACGCTAAGCTTTGTGAGCCGTTCTATGAATGGCGAGACCCGCTCTCTGACGGGACATTGTTCTCATCCGTTGAACCTTGCTCGCCTTGGATCTGAGCTTATATAGTTGGACTAGATAGAATAAGGCCCCTCGATCCTATCTGTACTAAACCCATCTGCTCCTCGTTAGCCGTTTCATACTTGGTTTATACTCTACATACTACACTTGAATAACATAGCCATGCCTGGATTTGATGGGCCGATGCGGCGCCAGCTCTATCGGCGCATTCTTCAGCTCTACAGCCGCTTCAGCGAGCAAACACGCCATCTATCTACTACGGCCACCACCCTAGGGCCCCGGCCGACCTCGTCATTCCTCGCAACACAGACCCGCCAGCACCGTCCGTACTACACAGACAAGAAGCGCAAGTTTCGACAACACGAGGTCAAGCTCTTCCTACGCTTTGCCGCAGGCTGGACGGGCTTCTTCTTATTCGCGTGGCCTGTAGCCACTGCTGCCCTGCGCCAATGGCAGGTTGATCGCTTGGTGCCGGTACCCCGGGAGTTCTCGACGACATTGGCGACCGAGCGCAAGAACTTGATGGAGACGCTGGAGCCCGGTGCATTCGCCCATCCGAATAAGGCGTTCCGTGCGTTCAATGCTATCATGAGCTGTCTAGACATGATGGAGTCGTGGGAGTGGGACGGAGAAGGTGTCCTGAACCAGGTGGATGTCGTGAGGCAGTATGGGCCGCTGTCAGCTGGCCTGGACGTCTCTATGAAGAGCGAGGAGTGGCGTCGCGAATACTACAATCTGCTTGTATATGCCGCTCGTGCTGCGGAATTCGCGCCGTACTACATGTGGGATGCCACCACCTGGGACACTTTCACGCCCGACTTTATCATCACACCCGAGAACCCTAATCCTGTGTGCAAGAGAAAACACTACCCCGAGAACTGCCGCGAGACATTCCAGGCACCGGAGACGCTGTACCGGAAAATCATGACCACCAAGGGATTCACGGTGCAGCAGAAGCTGAACGCGATGCTGCTCTACGCAACGTTCGTTGATTATCAGGGTAAGAGCGACGAGGCCGAAGACATCTTCAAGGAGGCTTTCGACCTCGTGTCCAAAGATGCACCGATTTCCCCCTTTGACCGCAAGACGCTAGTGCTTAATGAAGCGGCCGGGCCACCCTCTGAGAACGTTCTCAAGGTGCTCACTGAATACCTTACGCTAAAAGCACAAAAAAACCGCCTCAATATCGCTCTACCCGCCATGATATCTATTCTCAAGGCCCGCCGCGACCTATCGAATCGGCCTCCGGTCCCAGAAGACTTCAACCCAGCTTTAGCCTTCCGCCAGCCATCCATATTCGAACAAATCGAAAGCGCCTTTTCTATGCCCGTCTATCCACTGCCACCGCCTGATGGCAGTAGCCCGCCATGGCGTAGCCAAGAGGAGCTCTGCGAGGAAGCCAAGCTGAGCATCTTAATCGGCGAGATGATGTTTGCCGGTGCCCACAAAGAAGACGGCATCGTGTGGACACGTGAAGGCATAGACTCCGCCGAAGCCGAGCTAGAGTCACTATGGAAACAAGACGCTACCACCGAGGTACGCGCCGCTACACTAGCCTGCCGCCAATGCCTTCTCGTCGGCTTCAAAAACTGGGGTGAAATGACCGAAGTAATGCTCAAGTTGCAACGTGAAAAGGACTCCCGTGAATGGGAAGAGATCAAAGAGCTGCGCCACAAGCTACTGCATGAAGAGATTCCTTGGTGGAAACGTTGGTGGCTAGGCTTGAGTCTAGAAGATATCGAGGCGCGGTATGAGCGTGTTAGACATGGAAAATCAGACCGATGGCAGGTTGAGCGCCGACTAGCTTTTGCTAAGCAGATGCAAGATCGGCAAATCATGGAAAATTCTAGACCACCGCCTGTAGGTTGGATGGCTTTATTACAGATGACGTAATTTGTCAGAATCAAGAGAGAAACAATCCTCGAAGTTAACTAAACAGATGCAGACCTGCTACCATGTCCAGAGTCTAGCAAAATAAGGATATCACGGAAATAAGAAATGCCCGCCAAAGCACGGGTTTGTAAGAATAAATAAATAGTAGTAAAGAATTGTACATTGAGCTTAATATACTAATATATAACAATATTTGACGATACCAAATGACACCTTTAGTCTATTCTACTATATATCTCGCTACCATAATCACATGAATCGCAAAAGTAATAGAAAGAATATTGTCTTTAGGTATGCAAGTGAACTAACGATAAATAGGAAAAGCACGCATATAAATACAACCCTGAGTGTAGATAAAAAGGAAAATAATAACAAAAAAAAAAGCATGTAGTCCTTTGAAAAGGAAAGATAGACATAAAACTAGAGACGACCATAATATACTCCCCTACCAACAATCAAGAGCCCCAAAAATAAAGATAACCACATTTAAACATATCAAGAAGAAATCAAAAGGAAAGAGTCGGAAAATCCGGATAGAAAGCTATATCTACTCTTCGGCCTTCTTCTCTTCATCTTCAGTCTTGGCCTCCTCACTAACAGCTTCTTTCTCGTCAGCCTTTGCAGGTTCTTCCGCCTTAGTAAGCTCCTCAACCGCCCCAGGATCATCTTTTGGAGCCTCCTCTTTTAAGTCGTTGACTGTGGTGGTAACTTCAGGTTCTGACTTAGATACGGAAACCTCCTCAGGGTTCTTCTCTTCGGTGGTCTCCTTGTTGTCTTCACCAGTAGTCTTGATTTCGGTGCTAATATCCGTCTCAGACTTCGTCTCAAGCTTGACTTCGACCTCGGCCTCGATATTAGATTTCGGAGCTTCCTCAACCTTCTCTTCCTTCTTTTCGGCCTCCTTGACTTCCTCTACTAGTTGTTGCACTGGAGTAGGTTCGGGTGCAGCCTCGTTCACATCATCCAGTTTGGCTTCTGTTTCTTTAGGAGGCGAAGCAGGAGCAGGGAGGTTATCAGTAGCCTCTTCCATCTTAGTATCGGCAGGGCTGGCAGACTCCACATGAGACTCAACATCAGGCTTTTTAATATCCTCATCGACGGCCATGAGATCAGCTTCTACGTCGTTGGCCTGTGCTGGTATCGCATCAGTGGTAGCAGGCTCTAGTGCAGGTACTTCTAGATTAAAGTCTAGTGCTTGGTCAAGCGGTCTTGTATCCATAGCAGGCTCGGCATCCAAAAGAAGCTGTAGAGAGTCAGCAGGAAGTGCATCCTCGACCCCACATATCTGCTCGGTCACTTCAAGGCTAGCTAGCTCAGGAGCCTCAGTCATAACGACATCAGCGAAGAAATCTTTAGTATCCTTGAGGAGTTCTAGATCCTGTTCGATTGGCTCTGCGATTTGCTCCTCGGTGTGGCCTACATCCTGGAGCTGTGTTTCGGCAACAGGCTCGGAAGCAGCGGGTTCTGATGGTTCTGCGGCAGCAAGTAAAGAAATCGCATCGCCCATTTCTGTATCTTCCTGAGGTTTGGTATTGGTGGCTTCCTTGAGGAGAGGGCTGAATGCCTTATCCTCGGTAGGAGATGGCGCCAGCGTGATGACGTTTCGCAGAGGGCTAGCTTCGAAAGGCGTAGGGTCAACACTGAGGTGGGTTTGCACAGGAGGAATTGGGACACTTTCTTCCTTGATCTCGGGAGTGGTCTTGGGCTCAGGCGTTCTCGCTTTGCCGATGACGCCCTCAATGTCAGAGTCTTGAGTTGCCTTGGGAGTCTGGCTATCACGGTCTTCGTTCTCGTCACCTTCTTCATTATCGTCGTCGTCGTCGTCGCCTTCTTCATCAGAAGCCATGACAGAGTTGTCGGCCATTTCAGTGTCTAGACCAGGAGTCTGAATCTCAGATTTGACGTCCTGGAAGAAGCAAGATGGTTTGGTTAGCGTATTGTACCATGGATATGTTCGCTTTACGTGTACTTACTGATTGAGCAGAGCCTTCAGTCTTGACTTCCTCTTGATTGGCTGTTGGCGCAGCGGGAGCAGCGGCGGCACCAGGGGCAGTTCCAGGAGCGGCCCCCTCGACGACAACCTTCTTCTTGCGGCCACGACCGGGACCCTTGGGTTTTCTTTTGGGAGGCGGCGCCCTTTTTCTTCCGGTAGGCTGAGCGTTGGCAGGCGTAGTGTCATGAAACTGTGCCACAGGTGTGAGAAGAACCTGGCGTGTCGAAACCACCTCTCCATCCACAGATTGGCCAGGCTGCAGTGTAACTTCTTGCGTGTACGGGTTTCCAGCCGCATCAGTCCGGCGCACTGTCACGCGCGTGACCATGGTGCCGACGGCCTTCTCGACAATTGTCTTGGACGCAATCGTAATCGTGCCCTTTCTACGCTTGGCGAGCATACTCAACGACTGGTCCTCGGCGTTACGAGGCAGCTGCTTCCACACACGGGCTATGTAGCCGGTATCTTCACGCTCCTCCTCGTTGTTGACGGGTTTGTCGCCGGAGCCTGTCGCATCGTAATTTTCATCGTCGTCGGTGGGCAATGGCCGCTTGTTTAGTTGACCTGAGCGAGCCAGACGCAACAGCTCTTGACTATGTGACGGCAAAAGCGGTGTGTCTTTTGGTAGGCCGTAGAGGAGCTCACGGTTCCAGATGTCGTCTTTCTTGCTGTCCTTTTGTTCGGGAGGCGGAGCAACTCGAACCCATTCTTCGCGCCATTGTCTCACGGGGAGGCCTATATAGTAGAGCAAATGTTAGAATCTTGCGGTAGGGTTCGACGGCAAAATGAGGCAACTTACCATCGAAGTCATCGTGTTCAGCGTAGCCAGCGCGATGCGCGCGACGGGTCTGGTCCTCGTGTCAGCATTTGGCCAAAGGTTATTCAAGGTTAGTTGATCGCGAGTCTTACAGATCTTAGCATCTAGAGAAGGGCAATGCAGCATAAAAAACAACAATATAGAGACTAATGTGCTTGCGATATTCGCTTGACGCAACGCGCAGCTTCGGTGTTCGATAGGCTTGAATTAAGCAGCGTGTTCCAGTCGTCAAGAGCTATATATAAAGCGGGAAGAAGGGATCTTGTAATAAATATATAAGCTTATTATGAAGCGTTAGATTGATTGAACAAATTGTCTGATAGAATTAATGGGATAGCGCCGCATAAGTCGCGTTTGTATAGTGTGGCTCTAAAAGATCACCAAATCGTCAATTCAGCGCTAGCGGTCCCTTGGTCGCGACGATGTGGCGGATAATTGTCGGGTAATAGCAGTCAGGTCCACTTTTATCTCGATAACGCTCAAGCTTCTTGCTATTGATTTCAACCAGGTTCAATCAAAGGCCACACTGATGAATGGTAGAAAGCCAAACTTTAAGAGTCAATAGTTTGAGGCCAAAAAAATATATATATTGATGATACAATCTTTACAGCATTTCCCTACTTCAATAACGTACTTTCGATACCGTATCAAGATTGAATAGTACATATTACCAGGGTAATACTCCATTGAAGGATATCTGCAAATTATAAAGGCATCTCATCTCATATGTACTCAGTATTCAATCTGCAGTTGAGACTTCATGCAACAAAAAGCATAAATGACGTCAGCCTCTAAGTCCGAGGCCCCGAACTCACAATTACGAAAGGAGATATCTTCATTGGCCGTGGAGTTTGATTGGGAAAAAAAATAAGATTTTTTGCTCTAAATTACTGAAGCACCTACGATGATTTTGAACAGCGTAAAGGGGATGGGAAAAGAAGAAAAAAATGATAGAAAAACGACAAGTAGAAGAGAAATAGACATGATGAAAGCATATGAAGATAGGAAAAGGGAGAAAAATCAAACAAGGTGATAAAGCTGCAAACTTTGATGTATCAAGCACAGCAGTCTGTCTCCAGAAGTCAGACAGCAAACTTTACAATCTGGGTCTGGCACAGATAATCGTACAGGGAGCCCTAGCCTTGGACTCGAGATATCAAGACATAGTCATGGTAGTTTCGTTTGGTTCTGGGGTCCATTCAACGCTTTACAGAGAGCTAGAAGCCAAGATGTTAGTTTTGGAATGTTAAAAGGCTATGTGGTAGCCGATATCACAAAGTGCAGATCATGGTTACGTACCCCGCCGTTGGCAGACTGTGCTGGTGAGTCTTTTCCTGCAAGACATAGTTAGAAAGAGAAATATATAACAAAATACCCCAAGAAGGTGGTTCCTAGTTGCTTTGGCGAGTTCTCAACTTACAATTCCCTTGGTCTCGACCACTAATCTGTCGATCTGGAAGAACTGGCTGATGGTGGTTTGTCTCTGTAAAAAAAAAAATTGAACCGCCCCGTAGTTAGCACATGGTCCGTTTTCGTCTAGTTATTCTCGCGCTGTAGCTATATCAGCAAGTGACGCACCTGTAGAGCCTGCAGTTCTTTGAGGCCCTTCTGTATCAACTCCTGTACACGGCGCTGATCTGACTCGGCGGCGTTTTCGCGGAAGGCATCTCGCGTACGGCGTCTTGCATATTCACGGAAGTTGTATGACGAGAACTGCTCGCCACTCCGTAATAATTGGCGGTACTGATAGGAAGAGAGTAGGTACGTTAGTACTGTGTGCTATATCGGCGGGTCAAGCTTAGTAGACGAAGCCGCAAAGAGCTCATGCTACGAGATACATGATAGAACAGCGGCAAGAAGCTTTGCTTGCTCTTTTAGCTGTTAATATATGCCGGAAGGTGACGTACAAGTGACCGGGCCTGCTGAGCGGAGTCGCCACGGAGAACTTGCGTGACAGACATCGTGTATGAGTTCTAAGTTTTTGTTGTTTGTGTGAGATGTCGAGTGAAAATATGAATTCCTAATGATTGGCGCACGCGAAATAATGGAAGGTAAATAGTCGATGCGATTTGTTTTGCTCAGAACGAAGGGGAGAAAAAATATGACGACGGACGCCTCTTTTTTTTATGTTTAGTCAGACGAGGTTACTATGGCTTAAGCTATTTTAACCCAGCCTAGTAGTTGCTGTTCTGCAAAAGAAGACCAAAAACCAAAAGGTGGGGACGACTTGATAGTAAGGTGAGTTTTTTTTTTCATATGAGAGGAAAGATCCACTTTGAGCGTCTATGGCGTTAATGGCGTCTATCTTGAGATTTTTCAAAGAACAACAGAATGTCGGATATAGAATAATTTACGATGACCAACAGAAATATCAAGAGTCCTTAGTCTTTCATATATCACTAGAGACCGAAATACTCTTCAGTGATGAAAGCAAGTTTTATATGTAGGGTTATTAGCACATGCCCGACTATCTGCCTCACGGAGATAACAGGTCCGTATCGGATATGCCTCTTTAAATATCGCCGATTTCACGGAGAATTTGAGTGTTATTTGTAATGGATATAATATAATTCAAAAGACAAGATATATCTATTTTTATACAAAGCCCGGAACACTGGAACAATTAAAGTGCGATACATGAATGGAATATGACTAGCTTTTATTTTCTCTCTTCCTCTCTCTACTTCTTGGCCTTGCGCTGCTCGTTGACGAGCTCCCATAGTTCCTCGTTTTCTTTTCTGAGGGCTTCTTCTGCTGATGTCTCGATCTTCTCCTCCTGCATGGCAAGTACGGCGCTCTGTAGAGCCTCTGTTGAGAACCCAACCGAGTTCAACATCCCTTCAAACCTCGTCGGCTTTTGTCCAGCCAAACCACTGTTCAACTGTGATGTGAAAGTATACAAGCGTTCAGCCTGTGTAGGCTTAACAATTGTCAATGTCTTCATCGTAGCCTTGGGAGATTGTTCAACCACCGGTGTGAACGCCAAGTTGGTGATCGATGCGTTCAAATTAGCCAGTTCCGTCGGGTGGCTGTTATCCGTCAGTGACCACTGCATGACCTTGCCCAGTGTATGGCCAGTGATTAGCGTAGTTCCATCACAGTTGACGGCAAGAGACTGCGCGGGACCCAACTCGGCATCAGCAACGCCAAGCGGTTTGCTGATGTTGACGGCGGCCGACGCATGCTCTTCACTGTGCGGGCCGACGAGAGGCTGCGGTCCGAACATGTCGACGAGGAAGAGCTCGCCCGATTCCGCCGTGGCAAAGATAGCGCGGGCACATGGGTCGAGCGCAACGCACAGCGGTGCCGAGGCGAAAAGGAGGGTACGAAGGGCATCGCCCGTGGCGTAATTCCAGATGATTACTGTCTTATCGCGCGATGCTGATACGCACATCATCGTTTCCGGGTTGATGCTAGAGCCAGCAGTCAGGGCGGTGATGGGACCGCGGTGGTTGGACAGGACACGCGATGGTTCTTGCTCGGTGGTGCTGTTGAGCTCCAAGAGAGGACCGGTGGGCCACACGTGGATATTGGCGTCATCAGAGCCTGTCAGGATGTGGTAGGGCGTTGCCTCAATGCAAGTGATGGGCTGCACATGGCATGGAGGCGTAGTTACCTGACGGCCAGTGCAGGTCTAGAAGCAGAAATTGTGTTAGCTATACATGTTATAACAACAGTTACTTAGTAAAGGAGCAGCGCGAGCAGCGCCAGTGGCGGAGTGACATGGGGAGCCCGACTGTCATAGTATCAAGCCATTGAAGGGCGAGATCTCTCTCATGATATCCTAGTGCGACATTGGCTTAGATAGTATGAGACAAGATCCCCAGATGGACTCAAGATGTTAAGTAGCTCAAGACCAGAAGTGGAAGATGCCAAACACCAGTCTCACAATCACACCACCACTATCCTATCATTTGTCCCATAGTAGAAGTTAATTCCGCTACATGAAACAACTAGGAAAAGCCACTGTTGTTAAGCAGTTCCGCGAACAGAAGCTCAGAATCCCAGGCAGACCCAAATAGTCCAATGTCTAAAACAGCACCATAACAGTGGTATCAACAAAAATTAACTCACCTCCCAAAGAATCAAACGGCCCTCGGCAGTTCCCAAGACTAGAACCTGATCGACCAACACCATAGCAGTAATGCGCTCTGAGAACGCCACGAGCGCCTCTTGGTTGTTACGTTCGCGCGAGTAGACATGTACATGAGCCTTGTCTTTCTGGGCAGTGAAGATGTGCGTGGGACTCACGGCCATACCATTGACCGGAGCGGAACTCTTCTTGAGCACATTGCGAGCCTGTAGCTGTGGTGATAGCTGGTATGTGTAGATGCCAGCATCTTTGGAGATGGATGTGTTGGAGGCCAACGGCGGGCCACATACAGCAACAACGAAATCTTCTGTCAACATTTTGGATGGAGATAGTAGTTATTGTTTTCCCGATTAAGAGCAAGTGGGACGAGAAAGGAACTTTTCCTAGAACCACAAATTAGATTGCTCTGCTGAAGATCTTGCTCCCTTAGATCGCCTGGCGCAAAAAGCTTGATGATACAACCGACAGAATCTATCTCGGTTCACAGACGATGTATACCGTATGAAGAAATATGTGTTATTCTGGTAGTTTTCTCTGCCCAGCTCCCTTGAGTGAGGATCACTAGAATCAAGCTAATGCTTTGTTACCCAGTATTCAGCACCGAGAAGTGATTCCAATAAGATAAAGTGAGACTGTTGTGGCGTTCGCACAATATCTTTCTCCCTTTATATACCGAGAATATGAAGCTATCTTTACGTGTTTTATGGTGGAAATGACAGATCCCTGAGACGAGAAGCTGTGATGCAGAGTGGCCACTAGTGAAAAAAGAAAAAGGGATATAGAATTTGGCGTATTTTGTAGATATTTGTAAAACCGAATTCATAACTGTGAGATGCGATTTTGATACCTTTTTTGCGCTTAGCATAATTTCTGTTGGAAAAATTGCATGTAGTTGGTGCCAGCTGTCATACCAGGATGTGTCTATCTTACAGCTGCCGACGGGCCGGCATATGTCCACGCCCAAAATTATAACAAAGTCAAATCAAATACAATACTAGACCGTCAAACATATATTCATTAAAATTGCTACCATATCTGAATAAAGATAATTACATGCCTTTTCTTGCAAGATCTCCGAGTGATTATTTTGCATTGTTGTTCTAATTAATTTCTTGACTCAATACTTGTTAATTGAGAGTGGCATGCCATTTTGGTTTCTTTCATTTAGGGTTAGGTTACCGTGATTTTACTGACCCAGACTTTTTTGCTGGATTTACATTTTGCAGTCTGAACAACACAACACAGCCCTTTTAGGAAGTCTGTTTTGATTTCAATTGTCAACAACAATCCATTTAATGTATTTCTATACATGTATATTTTACATATATTCTGTGACTTCCATCAGGATAGCCTTTGTGCATATCACGTATCAAATCTTGATATCAAGGGTCAAGGAAGCAAACAAGTGCCCTCCGTCATGAAATCTAGCCTCCATCGTCCAGCCATGCCATATTTTTGAAGTTGAGGCTTTTTTCTGCCTCTAGAGCTACACTGTAGGAAGACAGAAGAATAAGAGAGGCAAGAAAAAATCCACCAAGAAGAGTTGCAACACGGACGTTGACTGTGCAACTTTGACAGGGCTCGAGAATAAACAAAACAAGGCAGTTCAAGAAAGAAAAAAAAAGAAAAAAGAGCCAAGACACTAGAAGCTTGAGGACTTAGTAACTAAGCCCGATCTGCTGACTATGCAGGCTGAAGCTACACTGCAGATTCTGGCTGCACGATAGCTGCACAGCGCGTCTCAGCCTAGGCCCCTACAGGGAGATGGGCCACAAGGGATGGCAAGCAAGAAAAAAGAAGACGAAGAAAAACATAGCGCCTAGTGGAATACTGTGGCATCGTCCGTATTTCCAGCCACTAGGGCAAGCAAACCAGCTCTGTGTGTTTACGCTCGACTACCCAAGAAGACCGGCCTGGCGAACCAGCTCTGTCAAGGCCAAGGAACCCAACCCTTCACCCGTATCCTCCATGTTTGTGGTCGATTCTTTTGGGCTCGTTGCCCTTCCCTTGCGTTGTTTCTTCTCCCTATAGACGCCATCCTCTTTGCAATGGCTTTAGCAACCGACCAACTCCTTACGTACAAGTAAGGGTAAAACCAGCTGCGGTGAGTGGGAAATCAAGCATAGCATGGTTATTATAGCAAAGAGAAGGTAAAGTGTATCCTATGGACGAAAAAAGGCTATCCAAAGTCTGGATAGGAATCATACCGAAAATACGGCTCTGTGGAATCCTGATCTGGTGCGTCTTTTTATGAGAAACCCACATCATGTGATACCCTCTTTTTCTTTTTCGCGTTGTTTATTTGTTTAGGATTTCCTGCCGTGGACCATATCACGTCGATATATGAAGGCGAAATTCCCGCCTTAGCGCTGGGACACCAAGTGAAGCCAGCGTCAAAGATGCGGAGCACATCCAAATAGCTATAGTACAAATATGAATCTGTACAATGTATGGGTTACAGCCGGTCTGGAGAACATATCTGGGACTCTACCAATAGTGCCGTTGTAGAATATGCAGGTCGGGGTTTTAAAATAAGATGTAAAAATCTCTCACTCTAACTTTGCGGTTCCTTATGGATATCTTCGGCGGCACTTGGGATCCGGACCAGCCTTTTTTGTTCCAAGTTCTTTGGTTCCGAGCATGGGAGTTGAAAACCCTTCAAGACGGGCTTATATTCGATATTATCCTAATTGACGCAAATCAAGTCCTGAAACTACATGTACATACTTGCCTGGCTTCCGGAAGGTCGAAGGAAGGGGCAGCTGGGACGAAGAAGACGATGGCCAGAATGATGTCTATCCAGACTTCTATCCAGACTTCCATTCCAGGCGATTGACTGACAGGGCAAGGACCAATTGTGGTAAATGCAGGCGGCGGCCGTATACGAATGAGTCTTGCATAGTTGCTTACAGATATAACTGTGTGTTTTTAGCCATGTAGACGTAGAAAGGTAGTGAGTGACAGGCAGAATAGCGGTAGTATTCGCTCTTGATGGCCAGTAGGGCGCTTCGAGAATCACGCTATGTCTAGAGTAGCAGCAGTAGAAAGTGGTAGCTGTACACACGAAACAGCAACTACACCGTCACGATCCTCGCGAAAGGAGCTGGGCGGTTAAGTGGCTCGCTAAGCCGTAACGAGCTTCTGGCCGTCTGGCTAATCAGGTATGATTGCATCCCCAGAGAGTAGCACTCTTTCGGCAACTCCAAGACAAGGCATTTGTTGTTTTGTTTTATTTTGTTGCAGTGCTGTTGAGTGCATATTCTCTATTTCATATCATGCTACATTATGACTGTGAATCGGACCCTTGTTTTTCTTTTTCTTTTCATGCTACTATGTATCTTTTCTTTCCTTTCTTCTGCTTATCTAGATTAGAACACACGGGCATTTTCATGGTCGCTCGTTTCCGAGAGCCTGGGCGTGAATCGGCGCTCATTTCCCGCGGCTAGGGTTCACACTTTGATAGACCCTACACAGTACGATTGCTACCATGTTAACCCAGAGTCTGAGAAGACAAACAGAGAAAGAAGCCTGATTCGGAAATGACAGTCAAAAAAACAAGAAGAATCTTGCTTGTTATTGTTACAGAGAAAATGACAGAGAAAAGAATAGGAAAAGAATAAGAAAATAAGCATGATAGCAGAGGCCTCAAGCAGATTAAAGCGTATGGCAAGGGCCGATCTAAGATTAGACTGGTTTTTGGGGTCGAGTGATGGACAAGAAAAGAACAAAAGACACAACAGGCGAAATTGGTGAGAGAAGACGACTCTTCTTCTACTATAAAGGATGCCCTCCAATTCAAGTATCGGACCGCAAACAAGCGTCTGCTGGAACGCTATATCAACGAACCCTTATTACATCTTATAGGCCCCAGTCCAGACTATTGGGTGTTCTTGTTATACATACATGTATATATGTACACTGTAGTAAAACAAGCACTAATCTGGTGCATTAGCATAGCGGCATTGTATAAGTCTTTCTTCCAATATGCCGTGCCAGGATTCCAAGTCTGTGCTGAACATCTCGAACTAGTGCACAGTTCCAGCAGCCAGATGCAACGATCGCCAGAGTATCTTTTACTGCTATCGTCGCTTTGCTAGTCGTTTTGACAACCAGCAGAAGGGCAATCAAAGAAGAAGAAAGGCTAGAGCCAGTATGTGGATTTGCCAGTACGATATAAGTGCCAACCGACAAAGAAGCGAGATCGTCAAGACGCCACACTTTGTTTTTTTTTTCTTCTTCCTTCTTTTGCTCCTTCTGTTTTCGGGCCTGTAATCGTCTCTTGTTGGTCCTGTCAAGGCTTCTTTATCATTAGCTTGGCTGGGATTGCAGCGGTGGTGCTCCAGGCACTTTGTGTTCTTTTCCAAGTCTCCAAGACGAAGAAGAGCCGATCCTTCATGCGCATGAAATGCTGGCAGAGAGAAACCGATGACAAAGGTGACAGTTGTTTCCCTCCAACATGCTCCATACTCAGCAGCCCTTATGTTCGGTCTAGGCCAACTCTACATGTAGTTTTGACATATTCATGCGCTCAGAAAAGAAAGAAGATAAACCAAGCTGCTGATGCATGTCATAGTGTAAATGGATAAAACCTCGCTGTAAATCCACTAGTGCGAGACTGTCAATGACGCATGAGTTGTGGCTAATGTGATAATGCATGGGCCTTGCTCTATCGCCAACCTTGCTTGGACCAGTATCTTCACATATCGGATACATTTTTAGGGGCACAGATGAAAAGAACAAAAAAAGCTGGATATTCGTGTAATAGTGGATGTCACTATATTATCAGCTTGTGCGCATCAACAAATGTATCTGCATATTGTGTATAATATATGTATATAGGTACAATTATATGTGCAACAACCTATGCATCGTCGTACACGGCACATCCAGCATCTCATCCACCAGTTAGTCCATGGGTTTTATTGAGTCTGGCCGTCCTTTTCTCTGCATACAACCAGCGCCTTGTGACTGACTAGCTTTGTCACAAAGTTGTGTCTAGCCGGCCAATGTGATCAGTATAACCTTGTCCTGTCTCGTGGTTTCTTCTAACTCAAACCTTCCCCTCCCCCTCCCCTTAGGCTGATCGCCAGCCACACAAGCTGGGATTTCTTACAAATGCATGTCCAGTTGAAGCAAACTGCTGGGCCGTTACTACTACAACTAGCAGTAGCTATTGGTAAGCAGCTTATTCTAGCCAAAGTACCAGTAAACAAGTCGTACCAACATAGTGGTATGTCTTTTTGTGTGCTGTTGTAAACAAACATATGTTCATGTCGCCCGCCATTGTAGACGGCTCGGTAGACTAGAAGATTCTCAACCATGGCTTACAATCCATATTCGTATTTACGAGCTGTTGTGTAATTTATCAAGAGGAAGAGAGGATAAGGTAAAGCCCCGCGGGGCAATATAGCTTTTCTTGTGTTTCCCCGGCACATTATATCACAGTATTATAGCATCTTTTATCATGTTGCGCTTTAATGCCCCTTATCATACAAGTTATCACATATCCCCCCCTAAGATTAAGAATATGCCACAAGGTAGATATTAGCCAGTGGCATTTCTGTATCACTTAATATAACAGAATAAAAAAAGTTAAAACTCGTAATAACTTTCGTCGACAATAAGTACGTTCGCTTTGTTCGTGTTTGCACAGCATGGAATTTCTCTATTGGGGTTATCATTCCAAGGCCCGGATACCCTGGCCTTTATTATTATTACTCTGGGTTGTGTTTACATTCTTGGAAAACTGGTTATTTTCTCATCCCCTGATTTGGAGGGGGGATTAGAGGGTTTTTGTTAGAGAGAGAGGTCCTGTATCCTTGAGGCTTGCCCTTGTAACCAGAAACTTCATCTTGCTATTGCTATGGTGTTACTCTTCTTTTAGCAGGCAAAAAAGAAAAAAAAATACAAACGAAAAGAGCGCTCTGTTCCCCTCCCCTCTTTCTTCATTTTTGGCCATGTTTGTGCAAGAAGAAAAGTAAATCGATCCTTGCAGTGCAGATACTGTTTGTGCAAACGCTGCTATTGGCTGACTTACAAACGCCGTCATTCTGCTCTAGGACCAACACGGGCGGTTGTTGTGTTATGGGTTATTCTCAGGTTGAGGCAAGCCAGTAGAATCGCACACTGGTGGCCACCATCTATAGCCGTGACTAAGAGACGGCCGATAGGAATATATAGAAACTGTGTCATATATTGCTTATGTGTGTATTTTCAAAGTATCTATTCCCTGCTTCAAGAGGGGTTATTTGTGATATCACCATCAAGGCAAGGTTCATTCTAGCTTTCTAGACAACCATAGCTATACAAGTGACTGGCTTGGCTAGGAGCGGTTCGTTTTTATCAGCTGTCGTTTGAGATATGACGGCTCATTTACATGGCACTTGGATAGTTTATACAGCCTGGTACAAGACTGAGATGTGAAGGCGCGATATTGAGTCCTTTGATGAACTGTGCGCTCCCTGGCGAGAATATCCCTTGCTTGTTAGTCAATATTATGTTAGTGCCAACTAAGTAAATACATGTACTACTAGTTTCGTCTAACAGCGTAAATCGGCGACATAGTAGAAAAATAACAGGTCTTCTTGTTTACACGTCAGTTTGTGACTTGGCATCACGTCAGCACACCGGAAAGGTAATTTACACATGATAGTTGATAGCGTGCTTTAAGTTGAACCCAAGTGCCCGCTCTTCCCGTAGCATGATCGGGCTTCATAGCCTGGCTTCACGTGTTTTGCCGCCCTTGATGTGCAGGCTGAGTGATAGATGTGTAGTCGTAGTCATAGACTTACAGCATAGTAGCAATAATGAGCTGTCGTATGATGCCTAGCACTGAGACTTGGGGTGTGGAAAGTAAATAAAAGGTGGGAAAACTGGCACCTTAATCTCATCTTGTTGGTGGCCTAGTTAGATAGTAGACATGGGTGTTTACCTAGACATTTTCACGAGAGACAAGACAGACTGTTCTAAGCAAATGATTTACTAATATCGTCGCTCGCTTGTGTCGTTCAAAAACGTGAAGGGAATGGGGGAAAAAACGTGCTGGAGAGAAACTTTTGGTTTGCAGATATTGGTGTCAAGAGCATCTGAGATTGTAGTAGAGACATCTTGGGAGAGACATTCCCGTCCTTATTTTGGGGCGTCTCTCTTTCTCTCTCTCTCTCTCTCGCTGTGAGGCTTAGACATTATAGAGATAAAACGGCAGATAACGAACTCCTAGACACTAGAGTAAGACGGCGCAAACACTAAATTCGGAGCGTTGATGTGACCAGAGACGAGCCTAGTTGAGATTCTGCTCCAGTCGTTGTCATAATAGATAGACATGGTAGTACTGCGAATGAGAATTAGACATGGTCATCGTCTCTAAATTTCGAACCCATCCTTCTAAGCCGACCGCCCGAAAATAAACCTATAAAAAAAGCACGAAAACCAAGCGTCTATCCCTCGCATTGAGCGGCTATGGAAACCAAGGTAGGAATTAGCCGTCCACTCACAAGCCAACAAACTAATACTCACTTATCTCGATGGCCCTAAAGTCGGAGAAGGAAGGGTATGCTCCTGCTGGCAGAAATAACACAAGAGACTTTGCATGTAAGCTCTGCTGACGAACCATGATACTAGAAGAGCACCTGGATACTGGCATATTCGTTGGTATAAGCACTGGTAAACCAATTACATAGAATGCTGGCCTAGATATCGGCTTCGATTTGGGTTCTCTTTTCTGGGCTCCGAATGTCACTTTTTGGGCTGTCGTTCGCCTAATGGGGAAATAAAAAGGCAAACGAGATAAATAAAGATATACGTAATTGCACGTAGTGAGAAAAAGACGTATCAACCAAAAAGAGAAAAACATTGCAAGGCAACGCAAGGGACAAGTGGGAAAGGGAAGAAAGGAACAAAGGGAACATTGACTCCTTCATGTGATGGCAATTGCAACGATCCTAGGCCGAAAATAGAGCTAAAAGAGCTACATGTAGAGCTAGTAGATTACAAGATAGCAAAAGAGGTACGGCAATAACCTTCGCTTATAAGACGACTCTAAACACATATATGGAAGCCATAGCCTTTTCTGCCGATTGTCTCTGGCAGTTTCCCTTTTGCTTCTGCTTTGTGTTTCTGCATCAAACTACATATCCTTAACCATTTAATATATTTCCGACTTTGTGCGGCCGTGGCGCTACAATCTCACGATAAAAAAAAACTGCTGTTGTTTTCCAATCTTCGACTCTTTTCAATCTTAAATTACGCCGATCGCCTTTCTACTCATAAAGTATCCACTAGAGCCATATCTAATTCTGGGCGACCCGGCCTCACGTAGCCTAGCAATAGCTCAACCAGCGCCACACCCAAACCAACAACTACACAATTATTTTTGATTAGAGACGTTGATCTGCTGGTTCTATCCCCTGGCTAGTCGCCATAAGCTGCCGTCCCGTGGTCAAGGCCTCCGCATGTCTCTTTATATGCCTTGATATATATTCCTCCCCCCCAAGCATTTGTTCTCTTTTCTCTTGCCTCCTGCCGACTCATCACTAGACTGACAGATATCGCCTCGGTCGCTCTTTAGTTGAGAGACACTGTTGGCTCCAAGCCCTGCCTGCTACCAAGAAAAACCTCTCGGGCTCAAGATCCCGAGAGATCATAGGCTCCCAAGAATCTTCGGACCCAAGAATCCCAAGCATCTAGACGGCTTATCCGTACGCCTGCAGCTCTTCCAGAACCGCTTACTGCTGGGGGGTGTGTTTTTTTTTTCTTCTTCTTTTTTTTCCGCCATTGTATTTTCAATCTGTCGTTTCCTATAAGCTGTTCTTGCCGGGGCATTAGTGTTACGCTGTCCATTCTTATCTGAGCCTCTCTGCCGTTTGTTTTTTGCTCTGAGCTTTTTCTCTTGCTGTTCTTCTTTTGCCTGCGAAATTTGCTAGCGCCCTGGATGACCAAGCGATAGAGAAAAGCCTCTGTGCCAACGATCAGGATCGATTTTCTTTGCACTTGTTTGCTTATATTTTGCCTTCTCTACTCTACTACTTAATTCTTCTGCATATCGTCAGACTACCTACGAAACGTTCCAGCTTGTGTCTGCTCCCAGCTTCGCCTTGTCCTTTCGAGATTTCCGGACACGAATCCTGTAAGTCGGTATAAACACAAAAAAAAAAAAGACGTCCTGTTGGCGCAGTTCGATCTGCCAATACCCAGCGCCTCTGGACTCTGATACTGACATATTGGCTGTAATAGAACGGTCACGACGCTAGACGCCACGACCGCCACCAGTTCACGACATAGCGTATAAACCTCGCATTACGATTTGACTCTGGGCACTTGGGTGGTACAGCAAGAAGTCGCTTTTGCTACTTATTAGCCAGCCTTCCTGCATACAGACGCTCCATTGTCGTGCATTTCATCGGTTTCACGCATCTGCAGACCTTCTGCTCTGTCCTGATTTTGTTGCCTTTCCCTGCAGAAAAACTGCATTCCAGCCCAGGCGGTGTTAGGACCTCACTATTTTCTCTTAATTCGTTTAATTCTTTTTTTTTTCTCTTTTTCTTTTTTCCTTTTTCCTCCGTCAGTCTCCTTCTTTTATTCTTCGTTGGCTTCCCTGTCAGCTATCGTCTTATTCATCCGGTACTAAGACGAGCCTCTGGACTGCACACACTGAAACGTGCCCCAGATCCTGTCCTTTATAGCGCACTGAGCAACAGCGGCTGTTCCTCAGCCTGTCTGTGTGTTAATTCTTTTATTTCTGTGGTTATTTCCTGGCATTATTGCTGCTACGCTGCCCTACCACTCGGCTGGGCCCTGTCGATTGCCTGTTACGAGCAATTTTCTTATAACAGTCCAGGTCGGCCCGCTGCATTCTGGGACTCTCTTGCTCTTCTAGTCCCTAGAGACTTCTTCTCTTCCATCATATACACGCATTTAACATCATGGACCGTATGGATCTTGACATCGATATGGACGTCGACATGGACGTCATGCTCGGCGGGAACCTGGCCGAGACGCTGGCCCACGATCTCGAGCTATCTAGTGGCATCTTCATGTCCAAGAACATGACCGCCGGCCCTCCTCAGTCCTCTCTGGCTGTTGATGCCCGCCAAAACCTCGCCGGTTATGCTGCCACCGAGTCCTCTGACGAAGAGGACGAAGGTGCCATAGTGCCGCTGCCCATCTCCCTATCAGCGTCCAGTTCGGCCTTGTACGATGTCATGATGCGCGTAAAGTCTCTGGGTGCTCTTACCGAGACAAGCTCCCTCAAAGAGTCGCTTGCCATGCTGCAGCGCGAGATGCCCGCCTCTGATTCGCCAAAGCACCAGGTGTCCAGCGCGTTACCCGAAAGCGCTACTGTCGTTCCCACACCCGCTCCCGTCTCCGTTGCCTCTTTGCGCCGCAATAAAGACGACGACGCCATGTCGGTTTCAAATACCAGCATGCATTCCTCTTCGTCCGACGTCGCCATGGAGCCTCCCATTGTTCGTTTAAGCGAGGCTAGCCCACAGGCCTCTGCCATGTCTGGCGGCAGCATCAACATTTCCTCCTTTGCTTCAACCGTCTTCGCGCCAGCTTTGCCGTGTCCACTTGCATCTGATGCCCAGCCCACTCGTCCCTCTTCAGCACCACGTGCCGCCGAGCCTACTGCCGAAGTTGCTTCTATTTCATCTCATAAGACTGGCACCGACAACGACACTAGCTGGATTGACGATTCTGAAGACGAGGACGACGAAGGCCCCTCCGACATCTACGACAACGGCGTTCAGATCGCAACTGCTCTCAAGCCTTTATCTCCCAAGCAGCAACTAGCTAGCCCTCCAGCAACCCCACCGCGATCTCTCAGCCCTGTCCAGCAGTCTCGCGAACCTCCTCATCCCATCTTTGGTGACTACAAGCTGTCTGGATACGAGCCTCTCTCGCCACCGCTGCCTCCTGCCACCCTGAAGCAGTCCCGGCCTTCATCGCGCGACGCCATGTCGGTCTCTTCCAAGCACCAGCAGCAGTTTGCTGACCAGCACATCTATCGCCGGCCATCTGTCGTGCCCCAGAAAATCTCGCGCCTCAGAAACACCGTCCTGAACGATGAACGCAAGGTTCTCCAGCAGCCGGTATCGCTGACCCCCGTCTCGACCAACATGTCTTCGGACCAATCCATATACATGGACAACATGGAGCAGGACTGCCACTTCCAGCACTCTCGCGCGATGCGCACTTCCATCAGCCACCAAAAGTCTGCGTCCTTCACCCAGCCCCCAAGTAGCCTGCCGTCTATCTTCCGTACGCCGCCACGCACAACCACGCCCGATTCATGGAGGCAGCCTAGCCGCCGCGCCGGCTCACCGTCGGTCGATGCCTGGGTCGAAGCCACGAACGAGCGTATGGCCACCCCTCCTCCCATGGAGGATCGGCGCATGGGCTTGCCGCTGCCGCCCAATGTCACTGATACCCTGCGTGTCAATGTGGCCTGCTTCCCGGAAACCATGCTGCTGACAAGCAGCTTGACCATCGAGACGATTCGCTCGTACTCCCGCAAGCTCAAGCACGGCGCTATGATGGACCACCCATCCAAGTCAATGGCGCCGTCTCCAACTGTCTCGCCTAAGAAGTGGCGCTTCGGCCGTGCTCTCGGCTCACGATGGAACGGCAGCAGCGCTCGTGTTTCGCCTTCCCCTGACATGGCCTTCTTGGACGAGTCACAGCCGCCGCTTAACCCCGTGCCCTGGGTTGCTCTGCGCAGCGTCTTTGCCGGTGCTTCAGACCACCTCTGCGATGCGCTATATGCCCATCTACTCGCCTATAACTACATCTCCACTCTTATTCCGCGGCAGCAGCAAGGCTCTGCGCCCTCTACCCACTCGGTGCCTACCTCGTCGCACTCCGATGTTAGCTCCCTGATGTACTCTCCCAGCCATTCACGGCGCCAGTCGACGTCGGACGACAGCAGCATCCGTAACGAGATCCCCAAGAAGGCAGCCCATCTTCTCGGTCTCGACTTCGTTGCGGAGGCTGCCACTACCGGCCGCAGCTCATCGCCCGCGCCTTCATCGCGCAGTCGCTCCGTGCGCAACAGATTAACGCGCGCCGGCCAGCTGTACATGGCGCCGTCTATATCGTCTACCTCGGTCCCCCACCAGGCCAACTCTGACCAAGCCATGCGCGACCTCCACGCCGGTCTACTGCGCTGCATCTCACGGCTCATTGTCACGCTCAAGTACGACATCGACGCTACGGGGTGCGCGGACTTCATCGAGGAGTCTGGCGAGGTCGATACTCTATTCCTACGCTCTCTCAGCGAAATCGTGCGCTGCTGCGAAGAGTCGCAGTACTAGAAGAGCCATCTTCGGAGCGGCGGCGATCAGGTTACGGACTACAGCACTGGCCCTGGCACAAATAGGGATGATAGCATGGAGTCTCTGTCACTGTCTTACAGATGGACGCCAAGCCGACTTCCACGCCCCAAAACTGGCGGAAGTCTTCGGCCGCTTTCTTTAAGACGCACTGTGATCGACAGACGACGCTACTTCTCGAGCCAAGATATCTTTTAAAGACCCGACCAGATCACCTACCAAATCGGCAGGCATATCGGGCTTTCAATAAGAGAGTCTTGCGTCTCTATTTCCTTTATTGTTTTCTTTTTGTTTCTTTTGTCTCAGCGAGTTTCGTTTTCTCTACCTTTTTTTCACGATATGCAGCGTCTCCTTTTTTCCAAGTTTGCTTTTCAGTTTCTCTATATCCCTCTCCTAGAAGAGAACGTGATAGTCGCAAAGAATTACTACCGCCTTTCTCGTCTAGTATCACACATGTCCACAAAGTCCTCCTCCCATCTCTCAACATTTATTACGTATAATTTTTCATATTCTTGGTGGAAAAGGCTTGTGATACGGATGGCTGGCAGGACCCCAAAATTGATGTTCCTTTTTTTTTTTTTTCCTCTTTCTTACACCAGATACAAATAGCGCACTGAAGCCCTTTTTCTCTTTTTATCTTGTCCTCGCGGACAGTCTTTCTTATCTCTATTCCTCTTTTGTTTCCTGTTATGATTTCAAGAAGTGTCTCTTTTCTTTCAGCCGATTTTCTATCGATTCTTCGGACATACGCATTGCCGGGAATTCTTTCCTATCCTGTATCTCCATAACGATAGCTAGCTAGTACATATAAATACGTCATTGATGTAATCTATAATATTTTCCAGTGATATTGCATATTTTTAATAGTGATCCCGTCCAAAATGCAGGTGAAATTTAAGTCCGCTGTTGTACGGAGTTAGAACCATATATAACATAGTTCGTTAGTTATTACATAGTCAACTAGCACCTCTTCACCTTTTCGGCCATATGAAACCATACAGTTGGTCAAAACGCTACAGGTTCTTTCGTATTTTTCATCACTTAGACGGTATTTTGGATGATACTACCATTTTGGGTATAAAGAAACAAATAGATTAAAAAGGACATGCATGACAGATATTGAGCTCTCACTAGTCAGAATTCTCATGGCAATGGGAGACTTTCGTTCCATGGCTTCCACGATTGTTCTGACCAGCCTGGCATACACAAGACGTTATCTGGCGGCGCAGGCCAGTCAATCTTGAACGAATCGTCTTCGCCAGTGATAAGCTCGGAGACATAGCCCTTCTGGTCCTTGATTTGCTGGCCATAGATGTTGTCATACTCAAGGTTGACCGAAGGTATCATGGCCACCTTTCCGATACCGGCATACCACATATCCTTGCACAGCAACGTTGGCTCGCCCATCATGCATTCCTCGTCCAAGCTCTTGCGGAATTTGATGGTGTGATCGGCAAACGGCTTGGCGGCCATGACGACGGCGCCGTTCCAGCAGGCGTAGACGGGCAGAGGCTTGAGGGCGTCCCACCGCTCACGGCTGGCCGTATGGTTCGGAAACAGGTTCTGGGCGAGGCTCCACGAGCCGTCGGTCGGGATACGGAAGAGCGAGTCGCCGTCGATGCCGCGGGTCACCCAGACATCGTAGAAGGTCGGTTCTTTGGTGTTATGGCCCCAGTCGATGGCGCAAGTCATGGTGGCGCCCAGCCAACGCTGTTGGTGTATTAGCTCGAGGATATCCTCGGGGCAGATCGCGACGTCGTTGAGGAAAGCAATCGCAGCATCGGCGGCAAACAGTTCGGGGTTGTCTGTAAGGGGCGCCAACGCCAGATTGCGCAGCTCGGCGAGTTTGCCGATACGGTCGCCGTGGGCTGGCGTCACCTCGCTACGCCGGAAAATATAAGTTATGCCCAGCGCGTCTATGTGCGGCTGCAGCGCGGCTAACACGCGCTCGGTACCGTCAGTCGAGTGGCCCTCCACAATGGAGATCATGACGCTATGCGGGCCTAGGAAGCGCGCGGTCTCGACAACCGAGGCCATGAGGCGTGGCAGGATGTGTGTGCTCTGGAACAGGTTGAGCGCGATCAGGTACTTGTATTGGTGCTGTGGCGAGAGAGAAGCCGGTATGTTGGAGGAGCCATCGCGGCGCTCGGTGGCGGCTACAGACGAGGATATAAACGAGGTCAGCGAGGATAAATCGGGCTCGCTCTGTACGAGATAGCCATAGCGTTCGGCCGAGAATGCTGGGCAGGTTACGCGCAGGAAGGTTGTGTCTGTTGGATCGAGAATGGCGTTGACATAGCGAGATACGCGGATAGAAGCGCCATCGGGCGTCGCAAAGTTAGTGGGCAATAGCCGGTCGACTAGTAGACAGACAAAAGTGTTAGTAAGAGAGGAAAGCCCGTGGGTTATCTAGTGATATCATGAGCAGCTCCTGTTTTCCTTCTTTGGAATATGCTAGCCAAGAGAGCCAAGACCCGTCAGGTGGCCTGACACAAGACAGGCGAAGTCTACCCACAGAAGAAAAAAAGAAGACAAGGTTCGGAGGAGCAAAATAAACACCACTTACACAGTGGAAGATACTTGAACAGAAGAGAGCGATCTCTCCACAGATCCAGCAACACGGCCACAGCAAGCACAGCAACGATCTTCGCGGCTAGCTTAACCGCCGTCGTCAAGGCCCGTGGTCTCACGATGAGCATCTTGAGCTCGATGTTGCCGAGAGGGCAGCAGGTTTGTCGTATCTTGTTCTTCTTACGGGGGGGACTAAACGGCGTTCAGAGGCTTGGTATGCGAAGATGTGAAAAGTAGTAGTAAAAAACCAAGAACTAAGATCGATCTCTACTACTGACAAGAAGCAAAGCAAGGTAGAGAGAAAGAAAACCAAAACCCGGCAAGTATAACGGAGAAAATAGGGAATTTAGGAATAATTTGGATTCAGCAGCAAGCCTACGCAATACATCTGCTAGAAGCTTACGAGTTAAAGGGAGGGGACTAAAGAGGTCAAGGGAAGGGGGCAGCCGGCCTGGCCTTTATTTTCCCATTTACTCTCATTTTCTCCTCTTGTTAGTCCGTCGTGGGCTGACTATATTATGTATGTTTGGGGAACTGCTGCGTCGTTCTAGTAAGCCCAGTTGCTAGAAGCATTCAAAACGTCAGCGTCGAGCCGGAAACATTCATGTTCGAGCACGAGATATACAAATACAAGACGCTAGACCAAAGCGACTTGGCAATAACAAGGGATAGCAAGTCAAGAGAGAAAGATACAGAGAGACAAGGAGATAGCCGCGAGGAGGGGAATCTATTTCCTTTTTCTCTTTTCCTCTGTCATATCATGAACAAGACAGTGCAATGCCAGTCAAATAGGACCATAGCGTCTTGTATTTGCTTCCCTGTTTTTTAACCAGGCCCTTTGTTGGCCTATCCCATCACTACAAGATATAATTAAAATCAAAAGTCATAGTGTCCTTATGCCGACGAATCTCGCATATATTTCACATTCTATATACTCTACCATAAACCAAGTCGGTCAGCTTTGGCTAGCCGGGCTAGGAAATGCCGTCTACCGTCGGACTTCTCTGCTAGTGTCACTTTGTTTGGTTTACTGTTTTACATAATTTGCCATCGGACTACTACTGCTATCGCTGTACCATTCTATCACAGAGGGAGGAAGAGCGAGAAGAGCAGGTGATATAGGGATGTCTTACCATATCAGAATAAGCCGCTAATCAGACGGCTCGGGTTCTTTTTTCTCTGGTTCATTTACTTGAATTCTCCAATCGAATCAATCTAGCATTCATCATTCCTCTCTTCTCTCTTAAGAGCCCCTGGAACTGGCGATTTTAGCGCCTTAGCCGGGGCAATCCACCGGTTTGTTTGGGACTTGGATCGTTTAATGCTAGCCGAAAGCATAGTAAATCTTCAAATATTATTTCTTTTTTTCTTTGCTTCTTTGCTTCTTTCTTGGCCACTCAAAAGACAATAGGCTGCAGAACTCTTACACCTAAGGTTGGTTGTGTCACAACGTGTGAAAATCTGGAATTTCCGTCCTGTTTTTGCCTGATAGACATTGCGCCCTGTTTAACGTCAATAGTTAGGGAGTTCTCTTGAATTATGTCAAGGGAAAAACAGGATATATAACTGCGTGTAGGTACTTTGATATTCCCTAGTTTTCGGACACACCAGATGGAACATAAGAAGCACGGTATAAGCAAACCCTAAGTATGCAGAGCAAGGGTCTAGATATGGTTCTTGTCCCATATGCTTAATTGTGGGAACATGTAACTAGGCTATCAGCCAATCATGATGCTTTGGGCGGAGTAGCTTCCTCAATGTTTACTTGTAAGAAGATTGTGTTTTCGAGGTTTTAAATCGAATTTCAAGCTGTAGATTCTTTTCCATCTTCCTTTTCTTCAAACTCGTTGTTTCTTGTAACCGTCAATCAAGCCTCACGAAACCATAAAGTTAATAGCTAAACCACGATGCCCCCCACTCCCCCCATCATTGTCCCGGCGGCCGGAAGACACACGGCCACCGTCATCTTTGCTCACGGACTAGGCGATTCTGGTGCCGGCTGGATCGATGTAGTACAGAACTGGCGTCTTCGGAGCAAGCTGAACCAGGTCAAGTTTGTGCTTCCCAATGCATCGGCTATTCCCATTACTTGCGTAAGTGACACTGGCGTCGGCATGGTTGAGTTTGATACTGCAATACTCCAATGTGCTTTGTGATATAAAATGCCAAGTTACGCTGACTCAAGACTACAGAACGGCGGCTATCGCATGCCCGGCTGGTTCGATATTGTAAGATATACATATAAATCCTTCATCTCGAACCGCAAGATCATGTTCTAACACTATTTTCACAGAAAACCCTAGATGGCTCGATGGAGTCACTTCTCCAAGGCGAAGACGAGCCCGGCATGCTGGAGACCCGGAGCTACCTGAAGGGCCTTATCAAGGCTGAAATCGATTCTGGAATTGCCCCATCGCGTATCATCCTCGGTGGCTTCTCGCAGGGTGGCGCCATGGCTCTGCTAACCGGACTGACTGGCGAGTACAAGCTGGGTGGCATCGTGGCACTTTCGTGCTGGCTAGTACTGAGCGGCAAATTCAAGGACCTGATCAAGCCTGATCTAGCCGATACACCGGTATGGATGGGCCATGGCACGGAAGATCCCTTGGTGAGACCAGAGTTCAACACCATGTCCCGCACGAAGCTGGGCGAGCTCGGCGTCAAAATCAACTTCAACGAGTACCCGTAAGTAAAAACGTGCACTATCAGCCTTTAGGAAAAACATGGCCGCTAACTCTGAGACTATCTTAGTATGGGACACTCGGCCTGTGTAGAGGAGATCGAGGAAGTGAGCAAGTTTATGGAGGGCATCGTCCCAAACAGCCCGTAAGTCTGCTTCGTCGTATAAAACTACGCTATACATTGCAATAACGACACTGAGGTTCATTTGTGGATGGCATAGGTACCAGGTCAATCTGTGAATACGATTCGATGACATGAGTAAAAAGTACACACCTAAAGTGCACAAAGTGTATGTGTAACCCAAATAACCTGAATGGCATGGCACTTTTCCATATAGCTACTTGTTTTGGTAAACATGACCTTGGCCAAAACTTGGTTAGAACACATATGAAGTCATGAAGTGGTAAATCGGGGGGTTTAATGGCTATAGGTAATGGGCGAGCAAAAGAAAAAAAAACTTTAATTCATCAGATGACGTGTAATGTATGTCTAGATCCGAATCCTTGCGAGTTGTCTTAGGTCAAAAGAAAAAAAAGAAAAAAAGAAAAAAAGAAAAAAAAAGAGAGACGAAGTAGCAGAGAAGCCTGTTGCTAGGATCCGTACAAAGATGACACGTGAATGGCTTTATTGGGGCACAGGAATTTCGAGGAGAAGTAGTATTTCTACCCTATAACTCTGGATAGGCTGGTGATCAAGAAAAGACCACCTGCTAGGCAGACAATATGCTCCTATATGCTGTGTAAGATGTCATGTGGGCCAAAAGGAGAACATGAATATCTCATAAGTGAGCGGCGGAAGATCGATGATACAATGTGCTACTCATAGTAATTCCATGCCGCTATCGACGTTGGCCTTGTTAGCGTAGCTTTGAATTATTTAAAAGTGGCGGAGTGCTCGGTACGACAGCAGAGCAGAGACGAATGAATATAAGACGTCATACTTGCTACTAGCTGCTGTTATAAGGAGTTACTAGTCCTATTAATGCCTGTAAGCTGGTCCTCGTTACTGATCTAGCTTTGGGAACAGGTGGGCGGGAATTTGTGAGTTCCGTTCATTTCTTTATACACATAACTCTGCTTCAAATGCCTGGTCTTGTTTCTTACCCCCTGTACAGTTGATCTGTTTTCCTGTCTTTCTTTACACGGAACGGCTGTTCAAGATACAATACAGACGCTGCTAAAACGTTGGCATGTGATGCAGGAGATCGCGAATGGCCACTGGAAATGAACCAGCCTTGGAGTCTCTGCATTCATCACCATCCTCCCAAGTTGACCACAATATTCTTGGCTTGGTGGTTAATTTGGCAGCCTGGGATCCGCAGGGGAGATGGAGAAATCTATAAGAAAAGATAAAGATGCCTGGTCAGCTTGGTTGCAAAAGCTATGGCCAGGCAAGCTAGATTAGGAGGATAAGCATTAGTTAGCTATGTTTACTGTCTCTATAGTGGTCGATTAGAAGTCCGGATATCTTCCGCCCCCTACTTATTCTTACTTTCTCAACTTTTGATAAGCATATCTCACATTTCACATCGCGTACTGACTTTCTTGCGCTATGCCATGATTTTCTTTCTTCTTTTTTAGCAGTGTTTAGTTAGGAAGGCGCCTGGGTTTAGTTCAAGATCAGCACAAGTAAAGCTAAAGCTCGATGCAGAAGTTGCCTTCCTTTGCGTGCTTAGTTGTGCAACTCTAGTCAGTTCTTCCAAAGTGTCGCCGGTCGCAATTGCCATTTCCGTTTTCTGCTGTGCACGTTGCTTTCTATTTTGCTTTGCATCACTTATTCAAAACACAAAACATAGTCCCTCTTTCGAAATTTATAGATCGCCTCTAGAATCTCAGTAGCAATTGATCTAACCCTACGCTCTTTTTTTTCATTACTTTTCCCTATTTTTCTCTCTCTCATCTTCGGCTGCTTCGCGAGTCTTTTTCTGGCTTGATTATTTCTAGCTTTGTTGATTGCCGTATTGGGCGTACTTTCCGATTCGATTCGCTAGAGCGTCGCGACTCTGCACACCACTCGTTTGTCGAATCTGCACACACATTATCATTCTATTCTACCGTCTATCCTTCTATTGCTGGCCTTTATCAGAATTGCCGACTTTCCCTGCTTAGCGTATTACCAAAGCCAGCCTGGCCCATAAACCGCACGCATTGATGACATCTCGAGTCAGGTCAGCCCGCAATCTCCGGTCTTAATCATCCAACCGATAGCGTCGTCGACCGCTAGCCCTTTCCCTTGCGACTTTAAACCACAATATCTCCTCCCTACTGGGCCTGAACCGGTTGATTCATTGGCAAGTTATCGCTGGTATCTGCCTGTGAAGACCAAATAGTTAGGCGATTCGACAACCTGCAGCACAATGGAGGCCATCAAGCGCAAATGCCGACCCAAGCATCAGGTGTTAGTGCTCAAGTGCTATCCACGCACTATCAAGGGCGCTGTCGATATCAAGCCCAACTCTAGCGAGCTTAGCTACTTGCTCTTCTATGCCACCTCTCGCCGCTCTAAGATCCAGAAGATTGGTGCATTCCTCGAGAAGCGCACGGCTCACGATGTCTGGCGCCAACGCGTTGGGTACGTTAGCAGACTCTACGTCATCATGTTCTTATATCGTTACTGAATCCAATTGCTAACGCGCCTTTAGTAATGTTCAAGTTACGCTCCATATACTAGCTGCCGTTATCGAAAAGTCACCGAAAGACTTGCCACTCATAGCATCATGCGTTCTGCGCGTGCTCGATTTAATTCTCGACTCAAACGACATTGTCATGGCCGAGTCATCCATACATACCTTCCAAGCTTTTTGCGAGAATCATGATGCGACCTCGTTATCCGCCGACCCAGCCTATTACGACCAGTATGTCAATATCGTTCGAAAATATGCCACATTAGCCTCACCACGCTCTCAGCATGCCAATGCTAGCACGCCCGTGACTACGCGCTGGAAGCACGTTGGTCTAGAGGCTATAAAGTGCATAGCGTCATCAGATGCGCTTTCTTCGCTTCCGGGCCGCCAAATCGACACGAATGTGCCCGTTATTCTAGAGAATATCTGGACCGACAACGATGATTTCCTCGAGGTCCTGATCCATCGTGTTAGTGCCGAGAAAAAGGAAGACACCGATCGCATCACCCGTCGCCGTGCTAGCGTAGCGACTGTCCGTACTGCGGATGGCCAGCCCGAATCGAACCCCGCAGTGGCTGGCGGCACTGCCCGCGATGTCGACAGGCTGGCCGAAGAAGACATTGGTGTACTTGCCATGCAATGTCTTAAGCAAATATATGTAGTGCCAAACAGGCAGCAGATTAATGCCGCGACATTGGCATTATTTGCCTTCATCGATGCTCGCGTCAGCCGCGGCGAAAGTGTTGTCACTTCAGATCCCCAACGTAACCGCAAGGATAGTGGCTGGGCTATCCGCATGTTTGAGATGGTAGCCCGATGGGCTACGGTACAGGACCGCTACACTATCATTGTCACAGCCATGGACAGATTGTCACGTACTACTTTAAAGAATGACAATCTCGATCACAGCTTTGTTCTTGTTAGTATGATTGCGACATTACTACGCTCTGATATCAACTTGATTGGTCTTAGTGTCATGGATGTTCTCGTTGGGCTAATGCAATTCCTGAAGAAGATTGCCCGTCTTTCAGATGATGTTGCCAATGCGAGCGATGATCCAGCCGTCAAGAGCGTGGCACAGAAGAAGCGCGAGCTATTGGAAAAGGTACAGATGTGCATTGGAGGCTTAGCCACGCACATCTACTACGCCGATCAGATATCTGACATGGTTCTGGCCCTGCTAATGCGCCTGAAGCCTATACGTTCCAACACTATCACGGCCAGCCAAGGTGATAGCGACGAGACTCCTGCTGCTAACGGTAAGCAAGGCTCTTCTGCCGATCTGAGTGATGGCCAGGCCACAGAGACCTACTTTGTCACGAATCAAGGCCGCATCTCGGCACTGAAGGCTATCAAGGAAGTTCTTCTGATTGCGAATCCGCAAATGCGTATGTCTAATACCAAGGCCTTATCGCGCAACAAGGTGCCTCTTCAAGTCTGGGAAGGCACTCACTGGCTGCTTCGAGACGTCGATGGCCAGCTGCGGAAGGCTTATGTCGATGCCTTCAGCGTCTGGCTAGACCGAGAGACGGTACCGTTTGATTCTCGTGCTTTCGATGACTCTACGTGGCAACGCACGTCCACTTACAGACCCCGTGATCTCCCGGGAACTAGCCACGGCCGCAGAGCAGCATCGGCTTCCGTGTCCCGTGAGCCCACATCTAACGGAGCTGGGGCCCGCTTTCTCCAACTTATCCATCTTGTTGCGTACGACAATGCAATGCAATATGTTGATTACGAGACAGACTACCTACTACTACATGTTCTCTTGAGTAAAATGGCGTTGCGCTTAGGCGTCAATGCTGTGCGCTTCGGTTTACCCATGATCTTCCGTCTACAAGAAGACATCTTGGACATTGACCCGCCGATCCATAAGGTACGCGTCGGTTGCCTATGCCACGGCTATTTCTGGGCCGTCACGGAAAAGTTTGGCTTTGCCGGCTCTGTTGTTGGCCAGGCTATCAGTAACGAAGTGTCTCGACGCCGTAACAAACACTTCTGGATCGAGGGTCTTAATGTGCCCCCTCCACCAGTAGAGCTTTGCGGTACTCCAGGTCTTCCTCGACCTCAGCCTCGCATGCCTATCGAAGAAATTGAGTTTGAGGCTCTTCTTCCATTTGACGACCGATTGACATTAACCGATGCTATCGCTCTAAGCTACCAAAGCTCGGCTGTTTCACCGCCTTCAAGTCCATCAGCCTCCTCACCTGGCCGTGAATTTTCCTTGCTGGCAACCAAGGGCCATCTATCGTCAGAATCTGTTCGCGCCAATGATGAATTGTCCAACAGTATGCGCGAACAGCTGCTAAGCGATTGGACGCGTGAAATCGCTCTGTTAGCTATTCAGTCCACTAGCAAGAGTGTCTCTTTGAACGGATCTCGTACAGGCGGGTCAGCAAAGCAGCGGGTTATCATCAATGGTAGCAGTTATGTGCCACCTTCACCCCGCGGCAGTCACTACACCGGGCGGCCGACGTCTAGCAATGGCCCTAATAGCGGGTTGATGCCCGTTCAAAAACAAAGAAAGAACAGTGTCCGCAGCACATCCAGGGCACGCTCTGCCTCTAGTCGAGGCTTTGTCGCATCTGTAGACCAGCTGAAACAAGTTCTTTCCGGACAGCCCATCACTCCTTCGTGTACCGGCAGACCAGTTTCCGAAGATGGATCTGAAAGCATGGTCAGCTTTGAGTTGACGCCATCAGAAGCAAGCTTCAATCCCTTGGCCGCCTCCCACATGGAGAGTAGCGATGGCTATCTCTCGCGGACAACGTTAGCGCGCACCGGATCTCGTGGATCTAGAGGATCCCGTGGCTCCTGCATGGCCCCCCCTTTGACCATGAACCCTACAGGACGTTCAGCTAACTCGCCCCGCCGCAGCGTTGACGAGGCATCTGAACCCGATCTACACAATGCTAATGGTGAGGTACCTCCTGTGCCACCGCTACCAAAACTAACTACTGGATTCTCCACGCCCACTCGTAGTGGCACGGCGTCTGGCCATGTCCACACGGACTCTGACGGTGGAGCTGCTGTGATGCGGCCCCCATCGGCGAATAGCCACAAGGGAAGCACTGTGGCCAACGGGCGTAAGAACCTGCGTAGTAGAGGTGGAATACCGGGTGGTGAGAGTTTGATGAATGGAGGTCGTGGTGGTGAAGTGACGGCGGCTATGGATCTTCAAGACTTGCTGAGTCATATCGATAGTCGAACTGGTGAGCTGAGTCTTGGTGGTGTTACGAGACCGCCATATTAAAGGGAAGATAGAAGAAAGGATTAGTTAGTAGTTTGTTGCTGTAGATTTTTTTCTTGTTTTATTTCTATTCTTATTTTATTTCTTTTCGTTTCCCTTCTCAGAGAAAGCAAAGAGAAAGAAGAAGAAATAACGGACACATATCAACATCATTGGATGCCAATGTCATATATACACTACTCTCTTGCAATGATATTCTGATGCAAGATTATCTGTGTCATAAAAATAAAAAATAAGCCATGGCTTATTGCCTCTTTTTTCTATTTATATGCTCTATTTTGTATTTTCATCAATCTTGACCTGAAGTTATTGTTTTCTTTTATACTTATATTTCATATTCATATTAGATAGAAGAAAAGGTGATGGCTTGAGCTACACAAACCTTGATTTCGGTGTCCAAATTCTCCTTTGTACAATTTTTCGATTTGTCAGTTCACTTACAACAATCTTTGAGTTTTCTTTTGTACGTAACACATACTTTCTTAACTATTTCATTTGTCTTAAAATAAAGCATTATATTATAGGCATTCCATATCAAAATTCTTGATCTCCTATAACTATCTTGTAAGTCGCAAAAGAGGAAGAGCTACTCTGAAGAGAAATGAAAAGGGATCCGACTCGAGTTACTTTGACTTTTGTCTCCATCTACTATGAGAGAAACACATCTTCATAGCTCTATAGCTCCATAAGCTCTTGCTCTACCTATCTCTTCTATGTAATGGCAATGGATACGTGAAACAAAGACTATTTGGTCAACTACTGGATCAGGGTTCTGACCCTAATTTACAGAAAAAATCCTCTTTCCTAATTGGAAATAGGACAAGCGAGTTTGCTCTCATTGTTAGCTCGAGCTAGACTCAATAGAAAGGCCAACTTTTATTTGCCCCACCAAATTGAAAGCTTTGGCAAACTTACTTCGTCTCTTTTTCTCTCCTCTTCCGATAAAGCCTTAAGAGGTTTACTTTGAAGCTTTCCTTTCTTTTTTTAAAATTTTTATATAAATTTTATTAAAAAAAAGAATACTACCAAGATCAAGAGATCTTTACGAAGCTTTGATTGTACTCATAATTGCTTATTTTCCCCGTATCCCTGGTTCGTTATAAAAGCTAGAGCCCAAAAAAAATGGCGTCTTCTTCTGTCTTTTCCCGCGCTATAATGCTGCGTCCACGTTTTCTTCCCGCCAGCAAACCATTTATATCTTCTTCGATAACGATACGTCCATCGGCTAGACTAGCGCCTGCTTCTACCAGTGCTTCATTCTTACATTCGCAAACCTCTCCTCCTCAAGCACAAGTCTCGCCCGCATCAACACCACCGGAATCGCCATTGTCATCGTCAACGCCGCTGGATGATGCTTCGTTGCCAACTCCGGAAGAAGTCTCGGCGCTTATGCGCGTTAAGCGTCGTCGGCGTCAGGCTGAGATGCTGCGTGAAGCCAGAGTTATCCGTGGGACCAATGGAACAGAGAGGACGGTAGAGAATCGGTTCTGGAAACATACTAGTGTCAAGGAAGTCGATGGTAAGTTCTGTATCATCCATTGCGTATTTATGCTTTCTTCCCGTTGGTATTTCTTGATTGCTCGCTTTAATATACTAATCACCATTCCTCATAGGCTGTCTCCAGGTCTTCCTCGATCACCGCATCGTACGCCACCCAACAACCAAGGAACCCATTCGCCTCCCACTGCACAAGCAAACTCTAGCCACTGCCCTCGCTGTCGAATGGGACCAACTCTCCACCTCCAAAGACGTCACGAAAAGCCACCTTCTCCCACTGACCTCACTCGTCTGCCGTGCTATCGACATTGCCGCAGACGACGCCTCTAGCGCTCCAACTCTCCGTCCCGGCCTAATCAAGCTTCTTCTGCGCTATCTCGATACTGATTCAACCCTGTGCTGGGCTCCTGATGAGCCGGAGGGCATGCGCGAGGAAGGCCCGTCGCTACGCGATGTCCAGCGCGAAGCAGCCGAACCTCTTGTGGCTTGGCTGACTGGAAAGGTGTGGCCCGGTACCCGCATCGAGTCGGTGCTTGACAAGGGCAGCATCATCCCGCGCACTATAGATGAGGCTACGCGAGCTATGATTTCTCAGTGGGTACATCGTCTGGATGCTTGGGATCTTGCTGGCTTGGAGCGTGCTACCATTTCCGGCAAAAGCTTCTTGATTGCCGCGCGGTTGTTGGCCGAGTGGTCTTGCAGTTCTAGCGTAGTTGCTCCCCATGAACGCGAATTCTCTGCAGACGCAGCAGCCCGTGTGGCGAGCATCGAGACAGATTGGCAGATCGGTCGTTGGGGCGAGGTTGAGGATACACACGATGTTGAGAAGCAGGATATTCGCAGACACTACGGCAGCGTCATCCTGTTGGTGTCAGGCTCCCAGAACAAGTAAAAGATGCGATGAAATGCTACGCAAAACTGTATTTTTAGATAATAATATCCTAGCAACCAGCTTGGATCTGTACCACAATATCATGATCCATTACCATACGATAAGGCTACTTTCGAAAGCTAAAAACAAAGACTTATTCTCCGTTGTATACCAGGTGTGGTAGCTTAGCACGCTCTGGAATCTGGGCCATGGCTTGGGCATCACCTAGCTTGGAATCTACACGGTCCATCCGAATATGTCGCGATGTTAAGGCGATGCGCCGCTTACCACGGGGATCGACTCTGTGTTCAAAACAACGGTGGATTTCCGTGCCATGCATGACCACCATGTCTCCATGCTGAAGTCCGAGTCGCAAGACTTCCTTTCCAGCCTTGCGCTTGCCCTTTCGCTTTTCTACTTGCGGCGACTTGTTGCGCCAGGACATGAACGACGGGGCACCAAGTGAAAGAGTAGCTACGGTAGGGCCGAGTTCCCATTCGCCATCGTCGTGCCACTATAAGAGTTAGTATGATCAATATTCTAGGCTATGGTGCAGGTAGCTAGAAAGGGTGCACTTACCGAGATACGGTCTTCTTCAAAGTATCCAATGGCAAGCAGCTCGTTGAAGTCGACGAAGTCGCGGCTCAGCTCCGGCGAGATTTCATCGGATGGAATCTTGTCAAGACCTTCATTGGCCAGGGCGACAGATTCTCGTCCCACCCACGTCATGCGGTTCAAGGCGCCTAGGATGGGATCTGGAGAGTTGCTGAAACCCTCGCTGTCCACTGCAACCGCAAACTTGTAGGGCGCGCCGTAGTTCTGCACGAAGTTCCGGGTCAGGACCTCAGATGGTACTAGGTCTTTGTTAGCCAGATGCTCTCGAAACTAGTGAACGCAATGCTAAGACTCACATCCGCGGTGACGAACCGGTCCGCGAGCCCAGCCTCCCTCGGCTGCGCTAGTTTGGACTTGCTCCCATAGATCATCGGGGCCATTTGGGGCGTTGCAGGCCGAATCCAACGCCTGAAAATGCGTGACCGTTCCAACGATGGTGTTGACCGGCATATCCAGCATCCCGGCCAAGTTCCGTAGTGCATATTGGCGAACCCGGAACCCTTTGAAAGTCCGCGAAGGCGACAGATCTAGCACTTCGCCGCTGATACGCTCGCCCTGCTTGAGCTTCGCTGGTGTAACATCCGACTCGACCTTGGAAATTGGAAGCACCTCGATTGGCGAGTAGACGAAATGACGACAGGTCTGGTTTTCACACTCCCAGCCGGACCAGAATTTGCGCCGCGTGCAGCATCGACACTTCGGGCAAACAATGCCGACTCGGAAGCTCTTCTCGGTACCGAACTCGCCATTGTTCATGGTGGGCAAGGGCGGAATCAGCGAGGGTGGCTGCTCTCTGGCACACGACTCGAGGATGCTGGCAGCCTGTTGAGGGTCCTGTATTAGATCAGTTGCCTGCCTGGCTGTAAGTACGGCAGTTCCTTTGTAGGTTGTACGCTCCTTGACAAAACTTTCTGAGTACTCCAAAGACAATGGGTCGATATGATCAGGCAGCTCAAAAAACGAAGTACACTCAGGCTTTAGGCAGCACCAGGCCTGCTTGAAAACTTGTTTGGATGTATTGTTGCAAACATCGCATTCTTTGATTGCAGCCTCGAACTCGCCGCTTTGTATGACGGGCTGAAGGGACTCGCCAGCCGGGGACCACCATACGGGCTTAGACTCATCGATTCTCTGCAACTTGACCTTGCTGAATTTAAAGCCGTCTTCGTTCTTTTCCCACCATAAGTCGGTGACAAAAAAGAAGTCAAGGACGTTGTACTCATGATCTACGCGTACCCGGCAACCGGGAAGGTTGTTTCCAATTATGACTACTACATACTGTTGTCTATCACGAGACGAAGCCCATGACAAGTGAAACCTCGTTGGCTTTTGGTCTACCTTACGGCTGTAGAGCTGTGACTCTGTCTTGCATCGTCCTCCACCACTATATCGAGTTAGCAAGTCACAGATAGTAAGATTATGGGACAGATATAGGCGTCATCTTACACATGAGTGATAATGACATCATCCCACAGATTGTCACGGATGCAGGCTAGCTTGTTCATGAAAACGCCATAGACTAAAAAGTCATGAGCATATGCTCCACCCTGGTGCGACTTGAACCACGGCAATGCGTCACAGAGAGCCTGGCGGTTATCAGAGTAGACAAGCGGACCCTCTCTGGGCAAAGGCTTGTCGCCGTTATGAACAACAAAAGCTAACTCCCTAGGAGAAGCCGGCGGACTCACAGCCTCTTTCCATTCATCGTCACTATTTATGTCAGAGACTGGCTCTCTCTTGATGGTGACTTTCCTAGAAGTAGCTTTCTTGGCAGCTTTATTCGGTTTGGTATCATCAGTAGTGCCGGCGGGCTGTTTGTCAGGGCTGGAGAGCTCAGATGAATCGTCAGCCGGTGTTAGGGGTGTGAGTGGAGATGACAACGAAAACGACGACTTGGACTCGGATGAGATCGATTCCTGTGTAGCATCAAAGGCAAGACAAAGAGCCCGAGTGGCTAGTCGAGTTGCCCGTTGTTCTGATACACTTGGGGCCGGAGGCTTTGAACGGGTCTTTGGTCTCTTTGGCGTCTGCTTGGACAGTGCCTTGGACTCAGATGATTTACGTTTGCGTTTTGGTGTAGGCCTACAGAAAATGTTAGTACTGAGGATATTCACGGGAGATCCTGTTGAGCTTACGCCATTGTGGAGGATGTCTTCAAACTGAAGGACTGTAATCAAAGTGTCTAAATATTGAGATAGAATAATGTATTTATGTTTATTCACGGTAGAGATGGGTGTAGAATCAAATTCTAGGTTCCCTATGGCACTTATATAAGCTCTATGTTTACATGTTTATATTTTTTCTTTCCAGCCTCCGTGTTGACATTTGTCTGATCTAACATTAGAAGGAGTAGAAGAGCCCGTGACTTCGGGCTGCCGTAAACAGACATGTTGTGTTGTTATGTTGTCATTGGTGATGATACGAAGTGTAGTTACCAAGAGCGTGGCTTGGGGTCAAGTATAAGGTTCAGGTTTCTTTGTTAAGACTTAGCTTAGGGAATTGTGTCTAGTTTATTCTCCTGAGCTAGTGGTAGTTCGTGTAAGAAGAAGTGTACCCCTAGACGTCGGCTCCAGTGACTCGGGACTCGACTTAACATAGCATATTGTTGATTGTCTTAGAGCATCTGCCCTTAAAGAGTTTCAAACTAGCACATAACCCTAAGCCTGTACCCTAGCGCACCGAGTTGAGTCAGCGCAGATTCGGGCTCTCCGATTTGCGGCTTTTGACGGCAGAAATATTTCTAGGCCTGTGAAAGTGGGATGATTCTGAAGCCTAGTTTTCCGGCTGGAGCCGCTGTAAGGACCACTGTAAACAGGCCATGAGCTATAGTTACTCACTGCAAGCTGCCCCCAAAGAGCTAGAGAAGGCCCTGAGTCACGGATCAGTTCTGGCCCGTTCGTTTGAAGCCGTGATTTATTTTGCGATTCTTTGCGGCTAGTCTAGCTTTTCCTTCTTCATACCTCACCACCACAACGTCACCATGTCGCAATATCCCGTCAAGAACTGCGGTACGATCCCGATGTCCTTTGTTGCTGGCTACCGATCTCTGCCATTGCGATCTTCCTCCCTTGCTAACTAATCTTTTCTTTGGCTCTAGGCGTTCTCGGCTGCACTGGCTCTGTCGGCCAGCGTTTCGTCCTGCTTCTGCAGCAGCACCCGTTCCTGAAGCTGCACGCCGTCGGTGCTTCGCCGAACTCGGCTGGCAAGAAGTACAAGGACGCCGTCAAATGGAAGCAAGCTTCGCCGATTGGCCCCGTCGGCGATCTGGTTGTCAGACAGTGCAAGGCGTCTGAGTTTGCCGACTGCGACATTGTGTTCTCCGGCCTGAACGCCGACGTTGCTGGCGAAGCTGGTACGTAGAGCTAGCTCATATATCTTCCGTCTTGTGTTCTGCTATGCTAACTAACTGCTCTATAGAGGCTGAGTTCCGCGCCGCCAACATCGCCGTCTTCTCCAACGCCAAGAACTACCGTCGCGACCCCATCGTGCCTCTTGTCGTGCCCACCGTTAACCTGTCGCATCTCGAGCTGATCAAGCACCAGCGCAAGGTGTACAACCTAGAGAAGGGCTTCCTGGTCTGCAACTCCAACTGCGCCGTCATTGGCCTGGTCATTCCATTTGCTGCGCTACAGGCCGAGTTCGGCCCCGTCGATACCGTGTCCGTTGTCACCATGCAGGCCGTCTCTGGCGCCGGCTATCCCGGTGTGTCATCCATGGACATCATCGACAACGTGGTGCCATTCATCTCAGGCGAGGAGGACAAGCTGGAGACCGAGGCGCGCAAGATTCTCGGCTCGCTGAACCCTGATGCCACGGCTTTCGAAACCCAGGCTGGCCTGCGCGTTTCGGCTGCCTGCAACCGCGTGCCGGTTCTGGATGGCCACACTGCCTGTGTGTCGCTTCGCTTCGCCCAGCGCCCCCCGCCATCAGCTGAGCAGGTCAAGCAGGCCATGCGCAATTATGTCAGTGACGCTAACAAACTGGGCTGCCCATCGGCTCCTGAGCCCGCCATCATGGTCTTCGATGAGGCTGACCGGCCTCAGCCCCGTCTGGACCGCAACATCTCCAACGGCTACGCCGTCAGTGTCGGCCGTGTGCGCGAGGATGAATCCGGTATCTTCGATATCAAGTTTGTTGCTCTAAGCCACAACAGTAAGTCTTTTGCCTGGAAACTGTTCACCCCACCCTATTTATATACTAACTCATGTGATTAGCTGTTATTGGTGCCGCTGGCTCGTCCATCCTCAACGCTGAGGCTGCTGTTATCAAGGGTTACATCTAAAGAAATCTTCGTTTTCGTATCTAAAGCCTGAATATAAAAAGAAATTGCACATCACAAGCTGAACTAGTAAATCTGAACTATTCAACCAGCCCGTAACTCTAAGTCGTGTTAATGAATATATCAGTCACTATTCGGTTGCTCTCTAAAGATTAGGAGATCTTGGCATTAAATCTGAAATTGATGGACACAAAGAGTAATTTGCGGGTGGCAAGAGATTAGGTAGCAGACATACTTGAAAGCCTACTGAAGTACCAATCTAGGCCTGGTATATTTTCTGGTCAACCAACAAAGCACTTATGTATCCATGAACTACCGCAACCGGAGTGACAATTTGCGGCTGTTTTTCAGCTTGGTTAAGAGAAGCTCGCCATATTCCGTGAAAGACAAAAGGAACGATCGCCCTGAAATATATGGAAGCACGTGCAGCAGTTTTGGCTAGGAAGATGCATGATCAGTTGGCCAACAAAGAGGTAGACCCGAAATATCGGCAGTTCTCTTCGCTAAAGGAGTTATTCAAACACATGGACTCTCGGTATGACTTCGGGGACAGAACGGTTATATGCTCTTCGAGAGCTCGAGACACTTTGGATGGACGCATACCCCGACTTTCAGCAGTTCTTGATCAGATTTGAGACCCTTTGCTCACTTGCTCGCTTGGATGACATGTGTAAAGTCACCAACCCTACATGCAAAGGTGGCGAACCGCCTGAAGGATGCCGCAATCGTCATTGTACCTCGCCCCGGGCCAGATGATTTCAACTCATGGCTCGATGCTTACGTACGCTCTGACTGTAGAGAACGAAGCTTTACCAACGCCATCAAAGGAAGTCCACGGGACAGAAAAAATGCGGCACAAATGATGGGCCTATGACTAGACGACTCAGACTATCCAATGAAGCTCCATGGCAGAGAAGTAGAGTTTGCCGATCCGGAAGATGTAGGAATGGTCTTTGGAAAATCTAAATCCATGAAGCTCGACAAAGGTTGCAGCTGAATTGTGTCGTGGCCAGAAGTTATGTTTCTCGTGCCTCCATCTTAGCCAGCGCGCAGCTTCCTGTACGAGACGTCGGTAGATGGGAGGTATCGAGAGAGTCGGATTGAGGGATGCTCTATCACGGAATCGTAAATCTACCGGAAACATAGATATCACATGTTACAGCAAGCAATTAGAACATATTGTGTATAAGAAGGCTGGTCTAGTAAATCTCCAACAATTCGACCGAGTCCGTACTATCAAACAGAAAATATCACACCCTTTGTAGTTCACAACGTAATTGTCCTTCTTTCGTATCTAAATGGAGATAGAGGGCACGTGTCTCTACAACTAACGACAGCCTCATATCTAAACAACAAAACAGAAAATAGAATTAGGACTCCAGTAACTCCGTACCATATATCGCACAATGTATAGCATCTTTTTTCAGTTCAAGAACTTGCGCAGACTGCCGCCAATGTTCTTCAAATCTAGCAAGAATGTATCATGACCGAACATGCTCATCTCCTGTGTGAGTTCAAAATGCGTCACTTGCTTGTTACCAGCAAGTTCCAGCGCGTCGGCAATTTCCTTCTGCTGCCACGACGGGAACAGGATGTCACTGATGGCACCCATGACCAGCGTCGGTGTATCCTTCATGTTAGCCAGGCCCTTGATGAGATCTTCCGGTGGTCCATCGATGTTGGTGCTGGCGGCTGTTGCTGACGATGGCTGCTCTGTGTATGGCTTGGCTGGTAGCGTTAAGCTGCACGATGCAGCGTCTATCGGCGACGCCTCACCACGCTCGAGTTGCTCGGCCTTGGTTGCACGGCGATTTGCCGTGGCCTCCGTGTACTCGACGCCGAGATCGAATAGATCCATGGCTTTGCTAACATACAACATACTGTTCGGGTCGTATGTCAGGCAGAACTTTTCTCCAGCGTGATCCAGATAAGTCTCGATCAAGAAATCAGGACACAAAGCAGGTGGCTTGCTAGGATCAGCACGGCGTCTGCCAAAGCGTAGCTCCCACTCAGGTCCGGAGCGATACGTGACTGTGGCGATCTCGCGCGCCAGCTTCATGCCGGCATGCGGCGGTACACGGCCATAGTAAAAGCCACGGTTCCAGTTAGGATCCATCATCAATACCTGGCGCTGTGTGTGGCGCATAGCAATACTGTACGGATGTGAGCGCGCACAGCCACTAATGCTAGCCACGCGTGCCACTCGATCTGGGAAAAGCACGCCGGCAGCCAAACTCTGCATGCCTCCCATACTAGACCCTACACTGGCATATAGTCGCTGGATGCCAAGTCCATCTAATAGGCGGAACTGCGCGCGTACCATGTCCTGCAATGTAACGATGGGGAAGCGCGTGGCGTAGCGTGCGCCGTCAGCCGGGTCGATACTAGAGGGGCCAGTCGACCCGAAGCAGCCACCAATGACGTTGGCACACACCACAAAGTATTTATCGGTATCGAGCGCACAGCCGGGTCCGATAAACTTCTCCCACCAGCCGGCCTGTGGGTTCGCCGCCGTCGAATGTGCGTGAGACGATGCCGAAAGGCCCGTGTGCAGTAGAATGACGTTGGATTTGTCAGCATTCAACGTGCCCCAAGTTTCGTAGGCAATATCAAACTCGGGCAACACGCCGCCCCAGTCGAGCAGTAGTCTCTCAGCGCTATGAAACGTCTCCGTGGCACCGACTGTGTACGATGGTTCTGGGCCAGAGTTGTCGGCAGTCTTGGCCTCGAGCGTAGCTGATCGAGACTCTAGCTTGTCGAGACACGGGAATGCCATGGCGGGGTTGGAGGCTGGCACGCTGTTAGTCGGCACATTTGCCGCAGCGGCAGCGGCTGAAGAAGCCCAGCGTATACTAGTTGAGCCGTTCGAGATACATTGTGAGGCAGCTAGAATGCGATGACTCCAAGATCTGGTGGTGTTGAGGCGCAGGCCGTGCAATGGAGAGGCAACAGCCCTAGAGAGCATCGTGCAAAGGAATTAGGGTTACCGGTCGACTTGTATGTTGGCTATTTCAATCGATTTTATGTAAGTTGAGCTTGGCCTAAGAAATTTGATTCGACGAGATGGAAAAAGCAAAGAACGGAAAAAAACCATGCGCTATTCAGATAGTTTTGATGAGAAAAAAAATATGGAAAAGACAATGACTCGGGCTTTATTGATAGGCAGAGAAGAAAAAGAGATAGAGAAAAAAGACGCCTTATTTCTAAGCTATTGCTCTACTTGTCCGGCTAGTAGGAAGTCTATATTCGGCGAACACTTCTTTCCACTTTAGAGCGCTTTCCTAGATTTTTTTTTTTAGCTAAGCTTTACCGATGATGTGCTTTCACGTGCTGCCACCAAGCTACAACCAACGTATTGATAATCCTAAGCTATGCCGAAATCGGTATACATACCAAAGAAATAGGTGTGTATGGTTGCTTTTATTTTAATTTTTTAATTCAATATTATTAAGGTGGAAATGGAGCTCTTGATAGCTATGTAGCACCTCGCACAGCCCTGAATTGATACTGGACAGCCTACTTCTCAACAGTGACAGGCCACTGAGATACGGAGCATTTGTTGTGGTTTCGTTATATGCCTTTTTGGGAAAACCCACCTCATCGGGAACCTGTCTCAAAACCTCCAAGCATTTTGTAACTTTGTATAGTTATAAACTCTTAGAACAGTAGGGTTACTACCTAGCATCTAACTTCGTGAGTGGAGAGGCTGCCCAAACCCTCAGGGTGGACTTTAGTAGTAGTTTTTATTTGAACCAATAGTGAGGTTGCCAAAGTGGGGTTAATACTCATAGCTCTGTTAGTTATCCTAATAGTAATTGTAGTTCATAACCACTATATGCTAATTGAACAATATCGAAGCGCGGTCAAGATCCAAAGAACAAAACGGCTCACCCCCGGGATTTTTCTTCTTTTCTATTTGCTACTCCCCGATTGAAAGCACTCGAACAAAACTACAAAATGCATATGTTGATAACTAGGTTGAATAGTAGATATCAATATTGGCTCCCTGAACATCGTTGGTCCAGCCCGCGTCGCGCGCCTTTGCCCATAGCGTCACGACATCTCCCACTTGCAAGCTGCGTATAAAGTCGCCATGCGGCCCATCAAGCGTCAGCTCGACTATGTGTGTGAAGTATTGGCGGTTAGCCCGTCGATTGTGCTGGATTATACGCTTCGAGCTCCAATACTCATGCTTTAGCACGATCGAGCCATCTTCTTCTAGCCATGTATCTGGCAGAATTGTACGAGCCGCTGACTGGGTGAGTCCAGGTCCCCAGCTGTAGGAATCGTCGTCTTCCCCTTCTCCGCCACGGGTGTCGACAAAGCGCTCTAGGCCGTACTCGAACCACGACTTGGAGCCTGCATATTCATCCACTCCCTCCGGAACGGGGTCGGTAGTCCAGCCCTGGTCCCTACTGCTTATCGTAAATACAATCTTTCGTACTGGATGAGCCAGGGAGGGGCCTTTGGCGCCGGTGAGCTCATGGAAGGTGTCGCTCGAACGTAGTCGTTCCTCCTCTCCGAGCTTAGACCCAGGCACGTTTGTCCAATATTCACCCGAAATTTCTGTCTGCGGCAAGCCGATCGGGGCGCTACGCATCTATTTCCATGAGTTAACTTCGATCATTTGTCTTGATTAAACAGACATGTGTTGCAACAATACTTACCATTAGCGTGTTACCACGTACATGCTTGTCCTTCACTAACTCGGTCGTTTGGCATGCCCAATACTCCGCCGACTCGATGACATTGTCAACCAGTTCTGTAGGTATCTTAGTGTTCAGAGTCTCACGAACGTCACTGATATCGCCCAGTCTCTTCTGGAGGTCAGCGGGATTAGACGATGACGAAGGGTCTTCGGACGCCGGTGGGCTCATAAGCCGACTTGAGCGCATGCTGCCGAGTCGGATACTGAATATAGCTGTAACCATTTTCTTATATGATGAGGGCCAGATCATGTCTTGACACCGGCGAATAATAAAGATAGCGGTTAGACGGACAACGTCCAGTGTTGATAAATTGACAAAAGTAAGTTGATGGTGAAGATGAAGGGAATTTCGTCTATATTTGTACTTGTAGAGGGGGGAAAATTATAGAGCCTGATCAGAAGTTGGGCTTCCATTATGGATGGCAAATATATCAGGAGAGCCAATTAAAATACAATACGAAACCAATAAAAACATTTGCCTTCTGCTACCATAGCCTGCCTAGATTGGGACCACAAGCAAAACAAGCTCCTAGTAACGTTGATGCCCAGTCTTGAGCCATATTCAATCGGTGTGATAAAAGCAACCCCCAGAGATAGCTACAGATGTATACTGTGACTACGACTAGCTCTAAAACCAGCAAGTAGTATGAGGTATGGTTTCCAGGGCGGCGATATTTTGGCTTTTGGGTTTAATAGCTGTTGATAAGAGCTTAGTGTTCACATACTTTAGATAGTGGGGTGTACCCAGCCGGGAATTAGCTTGACAAGGCTCGGCAATTCATAGATCGTCCTATTGATTCTAACTACTGAAGGTGCCGCACGGCCTACTTATATTGACGGTAGTGAATTTGTCCCTATGAGCCCATATATAAGCATAGTAGTGACGTCACCGTATGTGTTAATCAAGCCTCTGAGTTGGTGAGATGCGGTCTAGCCTCATTGACGTGTTGATCCTGGGGGGTCAAGTCGCCATACTTTGGGAACAAATCAGTCAAGGACAGGTACTAGTCGCACTCTCTGATCATGGCGACTTTAAGGTATCATGAGAGGTTTGGCCACGGAAACGCCACAATGGAATTCCACAGGTGTGGCAAAGACAAGGAAAGGACCCCACATCTGGACTTGTGAAAATCTCCCTTCGTTTTCCTTTGTTTTTATTAGTATTTATATTAGTATTTCTTTTCTTTTTGTTTTGCTTTAAAAGGAGACGTAGGTGATGCTAATTGGTGCCAGAAAACTGTCTCGCCCGGAGTCGAAAAGGAGCTCTTAGATAAATCTCTAGACTATAAATAAAATCATCATCATCATCATCATAAATCAGCAACCTTCCCTCCTACGGGGGGTACCTTTGAGTTTACGGTGCCTCCTCCTTCGTCTTAAAAAGCCGCTTCTGGAAGAGAGCTCCTATCTTGCCAAGAGACTGGAGGTGAAATGGCGGCACTACGGAGCCCATGCGCCTAGAGAAGAAGCCCCATCAGCGGACCAGACAAGTACAGCAGAGGGGGGAAGTGACGGAGGAGGATTTGGTGTGGTTTTTGTTTCTGTTTTGTATGTTTTATTTGCCTTGCTGTTCTATGTTTTTGTTTTCATGTTTTACAACCCAATTTTTTGTTGTATTTTTTTTATGCTCTTAATGGAGGTATGAACCACTAGTTCTTCGGGGTTAGCACATACAAAGCTATTGAGGTCGAGCAGAGGACTTTAAATATCTGTCCGGTATCCAATCCGGCGTCGTATGATCTGAGCGATTTAGGTAGACGTTAAATATAATCAAATCAAATCAACTCCTCCTTCGTCGTGGGTTTTCAATAGCGATCAGCACATATCATCACTGTCCATCCTCTCGCATCTACTGATTTATTTCATGATGTTTTGTGAGGCCTTGAGCCCTCTAGAGCAACGACCGCCCCTTTTCTCTACACTTTTCGCGATCGCTGGGTTTCCCGAGCCTCATCTCCGCTGCTCAAAAATTCACACTTTTGGTTTCCTTTGTGTTTTTATGTTTTTGCTTTTTTAGTTCGGACCTCCATTATTGGGACCATTAGGGTTTCTTGACGTCTAACGATCCACATAAAGACGTAAAATGATAAATAAATAAAATATAAATCAGCCATCATATGTCACCTTCTCTATCTCTATTTACGACATACCGCTATTCTAGCTTAAAGGTTCTAGCAATCTCTATTCCCTCAGCCAGCGTACCAATGCGCCCATCAATAGCACAGCCTTCTGCCTCTAGTCTCTTACACTCGGAAAATAGCTTGCTCAGCGGCACAAAGAACACTTCGATGAATTCCTCTTCCTCCAACTGCGGCTTAGGGTCCTGATTTTCAGGTAGTGACATATCTACCGACATATGAACAGTGCGCATATTGGTATTGCAGAAGCCGGGGTCTAAGGAGGCAACAGAGTTTATTCATGTTAGCAATCAACGCAAAGGAGGCAAAAAACCGAATCTAAGAAGGAATAACAGAACAATATTACATACCACTAAACATGATAGGCGACACGCTCTTGACGGTACCGACGTAGCCTGTCTCCTCCTTGAGTTCGCGAATAGCAGCCTCTTCGGGCGTCTCTCCAGCATCGATCAGGCCAGCGGGGATCTCGATGCAGACTCGCTGTACCGGCGGGCGATACTGCTTCTGCAGCATGATCTCGGGGCCCGTCGCCTTCTCAAAGATAGCTACGATGCCTACACCGTCGATATCGCAGCCCTCGGGCCGCGTGGTGCGTTCGGCAGATTCCCAGGTGCGCTCAACGCCCGTAGGGTCTTTGTACGTACATCTTGGTAAGCAGTGTTAGTAGGGGCAAGCCTTTGGTTGTTGGCGGTTGTTGGTTTATTTTGGTGGTGCTCCTGAACGGGTTGTGAGGCCAGATAACATGGGGGATCAACGTACTTGACTAATCTCGTCCACTCGGCCTCAGACTCAGCCTATGTAAACGCCCCTAGTTAGCATGCTTTCAGCCTAGGAGACATCCGTCTTCCTCGTCTCCGACTTCTTTTGCGTACCAATGGAGTAAAGGAAATGTGTTTCGCATCAAAGGCTGACATCTTTGGCGGTAAGGTTTTCTATTGGTTCTCGAGGTGGCTTGAATTGTTGGTTATGTAACTGGCGAATAAAAAGACATAAGGCAAATCCATTTTGTAGTCTCTATAAATGGGGCTTTGCCTAAAGTTATATACCCCTTCTATAGTACAGATATGTATTTGATTTGTGGGGCACGTTGAAGTCGCTCAGATAACATAGTATCTGTATATGCAATTCCATCCTTTACCGTCATTTGAGCGTAGAGATTGCTTGATACTGCTTGCCACGGCTCAAGAGTGTCTTGAAGAACGTTTGTATAGTTATTAGTTGTATATCCTCGTATCTCACGGTATCATCTGCATATCTCCGTTGCCGTCTTGTAGGCTTCATATTCCCTTCCCTTCGTTTGGCCTATCCAAAGTTCTTTCGTACAACCTTTCTTTAATAGTTATATTAGTCTTTAGTTATGCCCAGGCCAACGAACTTGTTGAGGCTCTAAGCAGATGTTATAGTGAGAGAGCAGGGCCCTCTCTTTCAAAAAGGAACAAAAATATCCAAGCGGCTCGTCTCGGTTATCACAAAAGCATTGTATGTTAGAAGGAACGCTACACAGTTACAAAGAGAGACAGAACGATACGTCTCGCTCCTTTCACGAGTTTACATTGTTGGTTTTGTTTGAAAGAAAAGCAAATAATACAAAACCCGGAAGCTTGCCATGATGTCTTCCGCTCTTCCCATCAAATGTGTCTAGCCGCAGCCGCAGCAAACTGCTCTGCTTGTATTCTCTCCAACTCCTCCATCGAAAGACCGCTAGAGGCCAGTTTACTGCCCTTCTTTTCACGGCCCTATACAAAGTAGATTTCCACGTTAGTAACGGCATTAATTTCACGAACAAGCTAGAACATGTCCCCGAGATCACGATCTATAGGTATTCTAAGGATCACTAGAAAGAAACAGCGAGATATCAACATACCTTTTGTACTTCCTTGTGCTCGTTGGCTGCTTCTAGCACAGCTGGGACGTAGTCTGAGAAGCCCAGCTGCTCCAGAGCCTTGGTGATGTGGTCGCAAGCGATTGTCTTCTTCGCCTCCTTCTCTGAAATCTCGTTCGCTTCAGAGGAGATAAGCGTGATGAATTCCACGCAGCACTCTATGAGAAGGTCACGAGTTTCTTTGGCGAACGACATGCCCGTTGAAGGAGGCAGAATCTCACTCACGATTTTCTGGACCGTGGCCTTTGGAAGACTCAGGTCATCGTTATCTGTGTAGCATGTCATGTTAGAATATATGTAAGTATTTGTTGTTTTTTTTGGTTCGTCTTTCCGACTTTTGTGTTTAGTTTTGTACATGAGTGCTGTTCGTTTGTTATATAGTAGTATGCATGAAAGACTTGAAGAGCTAGCAATGAAGTCTTCCATTGACTTCTTATCAAAGACCAACTCAATGAAAAAATATCTCTCAAAGCAAGCCAATCTTATATATATATGAGACTTTATAGCTAGCCTTTAATACAAACTCCCAACAAAGACAGGCTAATATCTATGTGTGAGCCTTCAGCTCAGTCCATTTTATATACTTTCAGACGACTAGAATTACTTCATCTAATTTTAGATAGTCTTTCGGGAATCTTACTAGAAGATTCAATAATGTACTGGACCAAAAATGATGCAAAAGTGACTTTGGTCTTGTAGAAGTATTTGTTGCAACATAACAGCTAGCAGAGATAATAAAAATATGCGCATTTCAGTGGTTTAAAGTGTTGTACTTACTGCCAAATTCATGATCAGACATAGTAGCCTATAGTTACTAAACACTGGGGCAGAAATAGAATAGGCACGATAAAAGAAAGACAACAAAGATTGAGTCTGAAGATGGGGCAGGATGAATAGTCCTTGTATGTAGATGGTGATTTGAATTATCAAGAAAAAAGGAAATGCTTAATTAAGTTTTTCAAAATAATGGAAAAAAGGCTCCAGTACACTGTTTACTACAGTGTAGGCAATTGCAATTGCAATTGCGAAATGATATAGGCAGGTCGATACAATGGTACATTGGCCAGAAAAAAATCGGCCTCATTTGGAGTGGGGAGAGGCCAGTCTTTTATGTATAGTTTTAACAGCTACAACGCCTTTTCTGTTTTGATAGCCAGGATTGCAAAGTCAAGGGTTCTCAAGAGCTCAGTAAGCCACATTGTTTACGCCACATTTGCATGAACAATGTGGCTGATACCAAAAAGTGTTTCCTCATCTTATGACTGGTAGCAAATTGAAGTTACATATTGTGTGCATACGCCAGATTGTCAAGCCAGCACTTTTCCATCTTCTAAAGCACCAGCGTAAGCCGTTTGGCTAGTTGCAGCATTGCATCTGCATATGTCAACAAACAAACTACAATTACAGAACGGAGTGTCCAACGCGCAAAATCAAACGCGCCGCGAAAAAAAAAAAAAAAAAAAAAAAAAAAAGAAAAATAGCCAAAGAGGATCTCTTATCGACTTAGCCTAAGCGTGATAAGCAACATTAGTGGGGCTCTTCAAAAAAAATTCGACACCATAAATAAGAGCTTCATCATCCAGAAACAAATTATTCTTTCCTTTCTTCTCCCTTTCTTCTTTATCAAATCTTCCAACGCTCTCGGTAGAGGACACGAGGGGGAAAGGCTCTGGCGCGTGTTTTTGCTTCTTTGAGGCATTAATTTGCTCTTGAACAGGATAAACATGATACTCAAAGGCTTACTTACATTCACGCTTCTGACCATTCCCGTCAGTTTTCAGCCGCCAGGTGTCTTTCCCTCCTGATTCTCCATGGTAAGTCATATCTTTCGATATCTTCCTACATTTCTTTCTATCTCTTCCTTTTCTATGATGAATAAGTTGTCGCCCCAGGCTTATGGAGGTTTCTGCCTCAATGCTGATTGACTTGTCTATGCCAAACGACGTTTCTGATCCCTTTCCACTCAATTACACTTTGTAACACCGACGAACTCATGTCGTGAGCCTCATTGCTAACATGCTTTGTTTCAGATTGTCAACAGTATACACTATCGTAGAAAACAAAGCAGGACGGTGCTGTCCCACGAAAGACGGGCAGTTTTAGGAGACCACGGGGTGGATAGCTAGCTCGTAGCCAAACCTAAACATAGAGTATGTCTCGTCCACTTCACAAACTTAATTCTCTTTATCTTCTATGATGCAAAAACAACATTCGTGCTTTCCGAATTCTCAATGTGGAATAACCATTCTTTTCATCTTTCGCCTGACCTAAAACCCATAACTCTTATCATCACGTTCAACATGTGTAACCTGTGTACTGTAAGCTAACATAGGGTAAAGCACCTTTATTCTAGTATCTACTTTGTGGTTATTCAGCATACGAAGCCAAGACAGAGTCGGTGACACTGTACGTACGGCAATGTTAGTGGCTTTGATAGGCTTAATATCATCGAAAAAATATAGACTTTGTATATAGCAATAGAAAGAAGAAACGTACCGCAGTGTCTTTCCACTCAGCTCTTTATCCTGCTTCGTGACAATGTTTGCCACGACCTTGCCCACCCACTCGGGCTTCAGCAATTTATCCGTAGCATGCAAGTCCAAAAACCGCTCGTGTTGAGCCTTGTCCATCTGATCTAGTCCACGGATTAGCGCCTGCATGTCAGTTGCCACGACGCCTGGCGCCAGAGCAAAGCTGATGATGTCTGGCTCCTCGGCTGACAGATGGTATGAGACAGAGTTCAACGCAGCCTTGGACGATCCGTAGGCACCCCAGCTGATATATTTGTTGGTGGCAGCGCCGGATGATATCCACAAGAACATGCCCTTGGACTTGCGCATCTCAGGGATAGCAGCTTTGGCCTATCATCGCTTAAGTCAGAATATATATCTCGTGCAAGTCACTTTTCTATTATCGAAGGGGAAAATGAGGGCGTAAGTGAATTGGCTTACCAGAGCGACGCCACTGAAAAGATTAATGTCGTACAGAGACTTCCACTCGTCGATGGGAGCATCCGCCAGTCTACGCACAGGCTCTAACACGCCATGATTGACGACGACACCGTCCAGACCTCCGAAAGTCGAGACGGCTAATGCTACCAGCCGGTCTGAGATCTAACCGTATCTATCAGTATTCTGTTTTTCAAGAGTCGAGCATGAAGTGATAAAGAGAGATAAACAGTACGCACAGAGAAGTCAGCCATGTCACCAGTCAGATAGGCAACCTGGTCGGGGTGTGCCGTCTTGAGCTTGGCCAACTCGGTATCGCTACGAGCAGTAAGGATGACCTTGTGTCCATTAGCAATGAGCGAGTTGGCAATGCTGAGGCCGATTCCGCGGCTAGCGCCGGTAACGAGGATTCTCTTAGACATGAAAGCGTGATGTTGTGAAAATAAGGGATCAAGAGCTGTCTAGTGAAGTGTGGAGGTGAGTGTGGATAGTTCGGTATAGTTGTAGTAGCTTTAGCTTTTTTAGCTTTCCATGCTACATCGCCATGGTCCAGATTACTAAGACGGCAACTTAGTGGGGGTAATGGCTACGATGAAATCCTCTCCATATCTGTCTTTTTTGTAACAATAAAAGGTTAGTTACATATCTGTATCAAGCAGCTCAAATAATGCCCTTATAATAATACCCTTAAAACCCTTAACAACAAAGCACTTAAGCATGACTAGACATGAACCCACAAGCCACCATCGCGGCTATGGCTTCCTCTTCCCGCGCTCGTTAATAATAACAAATACAAATATGGCTTCCTCTTCTACTACCCTCTGACAACATATCCGTACATATATGTATTACGTAGTCACCGTTTCATTCGTCTTCTTTCCAGATAAAGTTGAACTATAACATGTTGTCACACTGATGTCAAACTATTTCCAGTCTTCGCCAAGGTCTGACAGCTCGGCGTTTCTTTCCCTCGGAAAAGTCGTCCAGTTATCGCCGCCCAACTCTTTCTGTTCCGATACCACCGGTTAGCCTGGATTGAATAGCGCCTTCTCAGTTACGACCATGACAGAAACTACCATCATCGGCGGTGGCATCATCGGTGTCTCCATCGCGTACTATCTGTCTCAGCACCAACACCCTTCCACTATCCACATAATCGAAGCCACACCCGAGCTCTTCCTCTCTGCTTCTGGCTTTGCAGGAGGATTCCTTGCCCGTGACTGGTTCGGCGATGAAACTTCCAGTCTCGCCGCGCTAAGCTTCGACGAACATGAACGGCTGGCAGCAGCTCATAATGGTTCGCGAAAATGGGCCTACGCGAAAAACAAAACAATTAGTCATTCAGCAGAGAAGCTCGAGAACGGTGGCATGGGTGGCTTTGATTGGCTGTTCCAGTCGTCAAGTCGTGCCAGGGCAGCTCTTTCTGTCGGGGATGCGGCACACGATCAGCCGGCGTGGCTGAAGACGGAGGAGAGCCATGCTATCCAGGCCATTAGCACCCCGGGGCACACTGCGCAAGTGTGAGTGTCTTCTTAAGACTAAACATGCTGCAGATTCTATCTGCTGACTACAATCTAGTGAACCTCGGGAGCTCTGTCGATTTCTTCTCGCCGAGTGCCAGGCTTGGGGCGTCAAGTTACACCATCCCGCCCATGCCACAGGCCTTGCCTCGGACCCTGACGGCACCATCACCGGAGTCCAGATTCGAAACTCGGCCGGCGCCACAGAAACCATACCCAGCCCTCGCATAGTACTTGCTGCCGGCTGCTGGACGCCACAGGTTTTCAGCACGCTCTTCCCGGAGGCCCCCGTCTTGCCCAATATCCTACACATGGCCGGCTACTCCATCGTCCTCAAGCACACCGTAACGCCCGGTGACATGTGGGCAACATTCAACTCTACGCACCCCGGCTTCGCGCCAGAATTCTTCACGCGCGCGCCCATTGGCGAAGTGTCTTCTGATCCTTCCGAAGGCCGCCTATGGATGGGCGGTCTAAACCCCGAAGTTCCTCTTCCGGAGCTACCAACAGGCAAGGTGGATTCAGAACAGCAGATAGCAAAGCTACGAGAGGCGGCAAGAGCGCTGATTACCGGTGACAGAGAGATTGTACGCGAGGCTCTGTGCTTCCGCCCGGTCACTGAGTCTGGGGCACCATTGATGGGACGGATCGAAGATGAGAGGCTTGGTCCTAGAGTTATGACGAAGATAGGTGCGGACGGCGGTGTCTTCATGGCAACGGGGCATGGGCCCTGGGGTATCACGATGAGCTTGGGAACTGGTATTGTCATGTCAGAGCTCATTCAAGGGCGGCCACTCAGCGCCGAGATTTCCAAGATAGCCTCCTTTATCTAGATGTACTTGGTATCACACATTATCGCCAGTGTTAGGGTTATAAACTCGATCCATCTATCTTCTGTATCCCCGTCTGGCGCCATAGTACTTTCACGGGATCTATACATACTATATCACATGCTACCTTGACATCCTCACTCGGCTCTCGCTTTCTCTCCAATCGAGTCGTACAAACAAGGGACCAAAATATGTAGAAGCGTGACATTGCTAACAAGCCTTCATCTTCGTGCCCCAAAAACAAGCTAGCTAGCTCGCTTTCCCTAATATTCCCCTCCTCACCTGCCCCCGAACAATTCACCACCACCTTTCTACATAAGCAGTAGAGTCCATTGTTCCAACACGCTTCTCTAAAAGAGAGAAGCGAATTTCCTCAGTGGGAGTTCGAGTCGTTAAAGGTTGTAGGCATAGATGGTTGGAGATCTCTGGGCGGTTACCCAGAACAAATACAGTCGTTCTTTGGCATTCGGCTGTGTCAGGCCCTGGTTGGAAAGGTTGCCTATTCACCTTGTCATAATATTAATAAGCATGTAAATTATAGAAACTGGTGTTGGTTTCTGAAGCTAATGCTCATGCGATCTGTGCAAATAAAGAGTATATGGTGTCATCATCCGCAAAACAGGCCTTGGATATCAGCCTTTAAGCGAATCTTGATGAACACGACAATCATTTCACCTTACTTACATCTAAACAGCTAGCTATCTTGAGAACTGTTAGGTCCGACTTCGATCTTGATCAACAGTGTCTCTCATTAAGTGGTATTTGATACGATCCGACTTTTACAACAAACTCCAACTTCCACCCTACTCTAATCTTGAAATATATTTCTCTCATACTTTTAATTATATCTGTATCGTTTCTATAGAATTACGCTGTATATTTTGCTTGGCGGCGATTCTTTGACATATGAACTTTATTCAATATACGTATAGTAGCGCAGATAACCCATTTTCTTTCTTCGGGTTCACGATCAAGCAGTCACAAAGAATGAAATACAAATATTAATATAGATAAGGAGGCTTCGGTTCAAAGCGGTAGTAGAAGCTATATCAATACTGTAGAACCTAGAGATATGGCCTATCAAATAGGCCCTTTCTACTGTTTGACGCATTCAGATAGCCTAGACGACCAATCGAAATTTTCGTTTCAGGACAATTAGCTTCAGCTGCTATACAAAATATAGGTTTAATCTTTTAGTAGTTATGGCCTACAAGAGTCAACTGTCTAAGAAATTAACAACCACATTGACAAGTATAGCTCTAGTTCCCACTCAGACCGGATGGTGAATGAAGTATAAACTCCCCTATTGAACAGTCTGCTTGTTTCCTTTGTCAACAACAACGTCATTTTTGATCAATATTTTCTTTGTCAACATCGCCGTCACTGATTCTTTATCCATATTTTCACTAGGTTCTATGTCAAAATCAGCATCACTATTCATTTCTCATTAAAGTATATTCATAGACTTAGATCGTTCTTTGTTTATTTAGAGTATGGAAGTTAAACACGATCCGGTTCAAAGCCTATTACAATTCCCATCAATGAACACGATGAAGACAACCAGCCATTGATGTAGAAACTACTCACTACAACAGGACTAGGTGGAAAAGTATAAAAAGGCCATCAGTCCCCCCTCTTGAAGTCAATATATTTCGCTTCCATCCCCATCACTCATCAACAACAACACTGTTCTTCACTCATCTCTTCACTCAACGTTCTACAAGCCTCCTTCAAGACTTAGTTTACCTTCTGTCTTGATCATCTTTAACAGTCTATACTACAGACCCTTTTGCTCATCAATCATAGATTAGCCCAACATGTGCTCCCACAATGATAACAACGGACCCAAGTCCTCCACTGCCAACTTTGGCAACATTCCTGGCATTCTCTGCCCTACCTGTCTTGAAAATGGTGTTGAGAACTGGGTTGCCCCTGGTCGCAGATGCTCTGATTGCAAGAACCCTGTTGGTTAAATATACCAACCTAGACCCTACACAATCTCTTTTGTGGGAGACAGCGAGTCTGGTGATCATGGCATTGCCTCAATAACATTCTGTATCATAGCATCGGTATCCTTTTTTGTCTTGTCCCTGGATACCAAATTCAATAGGTATGTCACCATACAAAATGCTTCCAAGGTGTTTGTCATTGATCTCCGAGTTATACATGTCCCAATCAGTTGTCTTGTCAACACTCCAGCTATCACAAAGGTGGGCTCTTCTTAGAGTTCCCTTTGGTCCATTCATTGATATACATCAACGTTATTTCCATGTAATACTGTAACATTGTATTACCTGTAGTTCTTTGAAAGGTCTAAAGCTTTTGTGATAGACTGCGTGTTAAAGGGCTATTTTCTTGCTCTTGTTGTTGTTAGTCTTGTTTATTTTGCACCAGGTCTAGTTTTAGTGATTTTTAAGTAGTTAGCTATTAAATATATATTTACTCACCTCAATAGCCTTTTTTTCGTTTTGAATCTCATACTGTACATAATCAACTTACGGATCTAAAAGCACATATTGTAAGGCAAGGCGTCTTCTATCTATAATATCCCTCTATCACGATAGTGGTAACTAGTGTAAGCCCAAAACAAAGAAAAGACGGTGTGATATGTGCAATAAGATGGACACAGCCCTCTAATGTATGAAACGGAAGTAGAGTTATCTTGAGTGTATGTTCCCAATATCCTAGTCAATTCAGAGTGTTATGTCTGATTTTTCAGTAATATATTTGTGCTGGTGGGAAAGTACACGACTAAACTAACGCTGTTGCTCACCCTTATGTATGTTGTTTGGTAAGCCAATATCTCTTTTAACATAATAGGGGTGTTTTGTTATATATTTGCTATATCAATGAAGTAAATTTGTCAAGATCTACTAGCAGTGCTAATCTGAACTTTGACTTTCTGTTGTCGTCGAATCATGCACTAGAGGTTATTCTTTTCATTTTTATTTAAAAGAAGAGTTGTTATTATAGAACCAGCATATGCCTCCTGTTATCTTGAATTGAAACATCATCGTAAGCTAATCAGATACTCCGTTCTTTTATATTCTAGAATGTTTCTATTATTGTATATACACACGCCTACTTTGGCTAACCAGTCTCTAGAGCCACACCCTGGTACCAGTGCTCAGACAAGCTGAAAACATCATTTAATGACATGATGTTCATCAGCCCTAAACAAGATCAACCCTAGTATACATCACACCGTGTAAGCGGAAAGGTCGAGATGTACATGTACTACAGTATGTAATGCACAGACTTTTAACACCAGTTCATGGGAATCAAGAAGCCAGTAGCTCTAAAAATGTTGCTAGTCATAATACGTTGTACATATATAATGATAATGAAATATCAACAAACAACATCATATATACATAATGAGTCATTAAGTCATTATGTACCCTCCTCTTATCAAACACAACCCATCTACATACTATTCCCAGTATACCAGGTATTGGAATGAGAGATTGTGAAGCATGGGGTATCAATATACATATCCAAAGAGTTTCCTTTCTTAGTTCCATAATGGCATCTGAGAGATGAATGAACACTTGTAAGTGATTACTAGGTGTAAAACGTATGATTGTATAGCAATAAAGGGACTAGAAGTTTAATTTAATGATGCGTCGTTACAAGTGTTTGTAGGGATTGGCACGATCACATTGATGATGACAGGTGTGCATATATAGCAATTAACTAGTGCAAGAACATACACTCGAATGAATAACTAATCACTTACCTATGTTCTTCCAGTGTGCATTCTAACTCACAGATATACACGAAACAATGTCAACATATATAGTAGCCTGATCTAAACCCCGCGATAAGTCCTAGTCACGACCTACTAACTAGATAATTCTCGGTTTTAATGACTACTTATGATCAATTTGTTTGTTTTTTCGTCGATTCTTTGTTGACATCAATATCACTGTTTTTTGTCAACATCAACAACAACAAACCTATTCATGTTCCAACACAACATCATTATTTACAGTTTTTTACGACATAAACTTTCATTGTTGTTTGTTTATTTACCATAGGAAAGACTGAGATAATCTGGACACAAGGTAATTACCACTTTCACTAAGAGTAGGAAAAAATCAAAACAAACATGGCCATTGATATAGAAATTGCTCTCCACAGTAGAGTAAACAATGACTAGAAAGAAAAGTATAAATAGCCCATCACTCTGCACTCTTGAAGTCAATCCATTTCTTTTCTTTTCCTACCACACATCAAAATCTTCTTCACACTTCTCTTCAATCTTCAGGATTCATCAATCAACTTTCTGTAAGCCTCCTTCAATGATTACTTGACCTATTTTTCCCAATCATTTCTAACAAGCTATTCAATAGGACCTTTGGCTTATCAACTGCAGATTAGCCTAAACATGTGCTCTCACAACAATGACAACGGACCCAAGTCCTCCACTGCCAACTTTGGCAACATTCCTGGCATTCTCTGCCCTACCTGTCTTGAAAACGGTGTTGAGAACTGGGTTGCCCCTGGCCGCAGATGCTCCGACTGCAAGAACCCCGTTGGTTAAATAAATATACCAACCTAGAGACACTGATTCAGATGATCATAACCAAGTCTCCATACTTCATAACATTCTGTAAGATGAGCTTGGTATCCCATTTGAGATCCGTCGTGGCTAACAAATTCAATAGGTATACTATCATACAAACTGGGTAGCATTTGGTTTTGATTCATGGTTCAGAAATGTCCTAATCTTCATCCTAACACCGCGTCAGCGACTATTTGACCCTTACCCGAGTTCATCGTGACTTATCCATATATATCTCAACTTTTATCATCTCAAGAACAGACAATAGCGTTTTCTCTAGATTGTGCAAGGTTTATGGCAAATAATTGGATAGCATGATCGTATAGGTATGAATATATAATTATAACAATAAGACATTAACTATTGGCCTCACAACTATTAAATATAACCCTTATATCTATATATAGCTTGCATCAAATCATTAGCCAGCAGTCTTGTAGTTAGTCCAGAAAGATTCAAGGCAGTGATACAGGCAAGGTGCAGTGTACCTTCGAAATACAATCCCATCTTACCCAACCCGAATTATTTATATGTACAACTAAAACTATAAAATGTATACCTATGTATATGATATAATGATATTGACCAGGCAAGAAAAGCTGTATCAATATAAATAATAGCAAAGGGTAATGGTTTACCATGACATGGTGCCATCTAACATAGCGATACAATGTTTTCATTCACTTATACCTGTCACTTCTCAAGTTTCATTAGATACTCATTCATCAAAGATGGCTTTGATAGGTGAAATATGGAATAGTCTATAGAAGACTATAACCAATTTTTTATGTTTTTATTTCTAGATATAAATGTCCCAAAAGCATTTTTGTCGTGATGGCTCTAATGCTAGGCACAGAATAATTTACTTGGCAGCCCAAATAGTTACACAAATAAGATACCACTGCATTGTTGTCCCATCTGTTGAAATAACCCCATCGGGTCCGAAACTATCCCTGCACCATGATACTAAAGCCAACATGTTGTTGACTAAAAATAATTATATTGGGCGGGATGAGTTCATTGGCTTAGAGACTTTGGCAGATCATGAGGTTCATGACTGACATGGAATAAAATAGTTTCAAGGGATAAAATGAAATAGGCGACTATGCTTAACGAATCGTACTTTATGGAAAGTTTGAATACCAACCCTGGTTGCCTAGCTTTCACCCTGTCACAAACAAGTACATAACTTAAAATTCGTGGATCTTAGGAAATTCAGCAAGGTATATAACAGCGCTTCCATTTGTTGTAGTAATTGCTATGATTCCCTGAAATACCCTATCCAGTGACAACAAATATGTGCCTTTTATAGAATCATTTCCTTGTGCTACAGTACACAAGAAATCAACATTGCCGACTTTATACAGTATCGGAGTCACAAAGTAAAGTGCTTTAGCTTGAGTGCATATATTTAAAAACTGACTACATACTTAAAAGTGACTAAAATATCAAAACTGGAGAAAAACAAACATGGGAAAATAAAAAAGAACAAAAAGACCATCTGATCTAATCCTCACAACAACTATAAACCCTCTCAAGATCTACATATAACACGTTCTGCCGTTCTACAGATGAAAGATAGTCGGTATAAATGCATGAGTCAATTGCCCTTAAGGAAGGACTCACTCTTATGATGGTTGAAGTGGTGATGAGATACATGATTGGGACATTCATGGATCGTTGGTCGAAAGCAAGCACCATCAAACCATTTTGCATGGGAACATACCTATAGAATCAGTTGTCCAGAGGCAAGACAAAAAAGAATACCGATGCTATGATACAGAATGTTATTGAGGCAATGCCATGATCACCAGACTCGCTGTCTCTCACAGGAAAGATCGTGTAGGGTCTAGGTTGGTATATTTAACCAACAGGGTTCTTGCAATCAGAACATCTGCGACCAGGGGCAACCCAGTTCTCGACACCGTTTTCAAGACAGGTAGGGCAGAGAATGCCAGGAATGTTGCCAAAGTTGGCAGTGGAGGACTTGGGTCCGTTGTTATCGTTGTGGGAGCACATGTTGGGCTAATCTATGATTGATGAGCAAAAGGGTCTGTAGTATAGACTGTTAGAGACGATCAAGACAGAAGGTAAACTGAGTCTTGAAGGAGGCTTGTAGAACGTTGAGTGAAGAGATGAGTGAAGAAGAGTGTTGTTGTTGATGAGTGATGGGGATGGAACTGAAATATACTGACTTCAAGAGGGGGGACTGATGACCTTTTTATACTTTTCCATCTAGTCCTGTTGTAGAGAGTAATTTCTACATCAATGGCTAGTTATCTTTATCGTGTTCATTGATGGGAATTGTGATAGGCTTTAAGCCGTTTAATTTCCACACTCCAAATAAACAAAGAAAGATCCAAGCCTATGAATATACTATAGTAAGAAATGAATCGTGGCGTCGATCCTGCAAAAGAACGCAATAAAGGTGCTGATAAAAAACAATACCATTATTGACAAAGAAAACAAACAGACTGATTATAAGTCTAGTCTCTAAATATAACATACTGTTGAGCAAGATATGTTAATTTTCATTCAACATCTGGTGTCAGTGATGGCTGTAGCTATGATCGTTATTGTGGTGCTAGCAATGTCTTAGACAATGGGCTTTTAGTGGCCATGACTACTCAAAGAATGAAATGTACATTTTAAAGCTGAGGCTAAGTTTTCTCATAAAATAATATTCATTGTCATGTCTAGGCAATTAGCATGGGCCAAACAGTAAATCTTTGATAGAGTCATGACTTGAGCCTATAGGCTGTATTCAACCCAAATGAGATCCAAGGTGGCCTCCAAACTACCATTCAACTTTGCTTTGATCTGAGGGCTGATGTAAAGGACACTCAACTAAGCCTAATAAGAAGATTCTCCCTCGTGGTATATTGACAAACTATCTTCAATATTAGAACAAGCCAATGTCTGGATTATTTGTATTTCCTTCAGCAATTAGTTAGCAGCAAGGTACCATTGTCGGTGTTGTGCTGCTATATTAGTGTCGTAGCTAGTGAACAGCGCGTTCGACTTTGGAAGAAACTATCATATGCCTGATTATGCCAGTGCAACCCAAAAGAAACATATATGTCTCATTTCCAAGAACAGAAGAAGGAGTACATATATATATTGAGAAAGTTAGTTAGTGGCATAAGAGATATATTCTTCTCATGCTTGCTTGTCCACGATGGCTGACAACATCGCGAGGAGCTGAAGGAGTATCCATCACACAAGAGAAGATAGTATTGGGATTTCAAGGTGTAACGCTTATACTTAGAAGAGGGGATCGAGTTTGAAGAAGAAAGAGAGTTTGTGTCAAGCAGCGAAAAGAAGAGCAGAGATTGAATTCTCTGTTCCTATTGGTATCTTACAGAGTTACAAAATAAACATCATTATTTGTTGATTCGACATGTACAACTAACTATTAACTGTGTTTCAGAACATTCGTCTCCTTATTAGACATCACATTCAGGTACATGGATACGCCTCTTCTGGGTTTGGGGCATCATATTCAAAGACGTATCTGTATCTTGTCAATAAAACAAATAGCCTATCAGAGGGACTGCCCTGGTACAGAGATCTGCGTCATGCTTTCGGATCGATACTTGGGCTCAATATTAGTTCTAAGATGTCAATTAAAAGGCTACCACAAATCTCAGAGTTCCAATCAGTGACTTAGAGTCGGAGCTTCTCCGGCCAAGGGAGAACCGCTTTGACCCCTGAGGAGGATGGCAATGTGGAATCATGACATGATACATAAGTTGCCTGCTTAGACTACAGAAATCACCAGTGTGTCCTCCAAGATTTCAAGCACACACGGGCGCGCCAAGGGTCGAGGGCATTGTTTTTCAGATGACAGACCCTGTGAAAATCTTCTCTCATCCGCAGGTCTCCATGGCTCACATAAGCCAGTTGTCATTCACAGAGCTGCAGGGTGAGACGTTGGCCCAGATTCTCATTCGCTGGGAGTGCCTCATCGCGCAATCCAAGCGGTTTGAGACAATATGGAAGATATGTTTTACCAGGCCAGACTTTTCACCCGAGAGCTTCTCTCAGCATGCCATGTTCTCGGGCCACCCCACATACGATGCCTTCACCACTCATTTTAAATCAGGTCCAAAACACAAGACCATTTTCCGTGCCGATGCAATCCTTTAACTCACCGGCAGTCAAATCATGCGGTTATTATGACATATCATCACTGTTGGGTGAACACATACGAGAGCACCTTGTTAAAATTCAGTCTTCCAAACTCCGGTCTCTCGAGCTGGTTCTTACACCTGGTTCCTATCGTTGAATCTGAGCTACCTCTTACGGAGCTCTCTACGGATGAGGCCGTACTTCACCTCACGTGGCGGCACTTATATATGGTTACTTACCATCGATCATATCTATTTCTTAAGTTTTAGTTATCTAGTATCCTAGTTGATCAACAAAATTAATTACTGTTCATCTTTACTACAGTTTGTTGCAAACTGAATCGGCCCCCTGCACGTCTTCGTTTATGTATCTCTTTATATTTCAACACACCCACCCAACGGGCTGACAAGCTGGAGTTCTTGGTATCCAACACGCAGAGATATGCTGCGCTACGCTACTGTAGAACAGACTCCCAGACCACAGGCATCAGAGCAGCTAATCAGCACGTTCGAGGGCGCCATCAAGTTTTCAGACGTTATATTCAACAATTCTGCCGGCCGATCTCAGGCTCTGGACCTGTTGGTGGAGATCACCCTGGAAACCTTCGGAGGGACTTGGCAACAATTACTAACGGGATTCGACAACGTGTCCCTATTGATGGTCAGTTCTACTTTTGATATTATTCTAATGGCATATAGGTCGCGCCGCTCCAGAAGATAGAGTTCCTGCACGAGAAAGTGACAGCTACCAACAAGCTGATGACCATTTTTAGGGTCTCAAAAGGCAAGAAGGAAATTTTTCACACCGGAGCGGGGGGATGTGAAGGCTTTGAGTACGGAAGTCGGGATATCTGAGTCCGGTCTCATACGTCAACGGGCTTAGTGGTGGTCGGCTCGGTAAACGCCGGACTCAACAAAAAAAGGATGCTAGTATAGACTGTGTCCAGGCTATCATTTCCTACTGTTATTCCATACATACATTATAAATATCTCATGACTTTACAGGGTCCGTCTTCGAGGCCAACAAAACTCTCCCGTGTAACTCGAGGATACCCTCGTATTCCGGTTTTGGCTATCTAGTGTTGTTGTCGTACAGCCAAAAGCTAAGAAAACCTAGCCCAAAAGGCCACCAACTGCCACACGGTCCTCAAAAGAGTGTGCGTAGTCTTGTCTTCTCTCCGGTGTGCTGTCACGGCATTTTCTAGTAGAAAGGGAAAGAAACTCACATTCCAATCTAGACTACCATGACTTGACTGTATATCTTTGATATGATTATATTTAACGTCTACCTAAATCACTAAGATCATACGACGCCGACTGTATATCTTACATCTACCTACATTATCATGAGGCCACATAAATCCACTTTAGCTCTCAGTTCCCAAGAGCAACAAAGCCTTCATAGCTCAGTTGGCAGAGCGCGACACTAGTATTTTAGGGGCCTTTCATCATATATGATCAAGGACTCCGGGAAATGTCGAGGTCAGCGGTTCAAATCCGCTTGAAGGCATGATAGCATACAATGAACAACAGTCAGTTCAAGAATAGGCTGCTTTTTATGGGCATGCGGTTGTTTGATTTTTTTCCCCAATATTAACAACAATAGCATCTTCATAGCTCTATAGCTCTATAGCTCCATAAGATTAATGAATTAAAATATATCTATGGAATAAAAAAGTAACCATGATCTTTTTTTTGTATTCAGCAAACTTATTTTTCTTTCATGTATCACTATTTTTGGCCATTCTATGAACAACAGCAAAACCCCTTGACTCAATGCGCACAAGCCGAATATATGACGGCAATCCAATGAATTAAACATTTAAGCCGAAGCTTTCCTTGATTGTATGTACATCTGTAGATCCACCTTGATATAAGGCTACCAGCAATCTTGGTTAGTCTTGACAGTGGCAAAAGATATCGCGCCATCGGGCTCCAATAAGCCTCATAGGCGGGCGGCACATTTGTAGCGGTGAAGGCGCTGAAAACTCTATACCTTCTCATATAGATCTAGGGTAACACACACTCTCTCTCGGCATATAGAGCAGACAAATTAGCTATATATGCACATGTACTCAGGCCATTACAACGAGGCGAGGATCATTAAAGAAAGGACATGTAATAGCTAACTATAACTACCAAGTATTATGGCTATACTTCTTTTGCAACGGCGGCATCATACGCAACAAGATCTTTCCAAGGGTATGTACTATAATAGAACAAATATAACTCTTTTTTTTTCTCGATATGCTAAATCGGGCTAAGGCTTTCACTTTCACACATGTTGGCCCGTGAGGTATCATCGACATATGACTGATTTTTCGTCCTCAAAAAATTATGAGCATGATTTGTGGTAGTAGGACAAGAAAAAATGCAGTTCTACATGTAAGATCCCCTGCGTTCATCAAACAGCTTAAGCCCTTTATAAATAAACACACATTACCGGACTGGTCTTCTCCAATACTTATATTCAAGTCACACATCCTGGGGGATTCGTTGGCGATATTCCGAGTCCTGTTTCTAACCATAAAAGTGAAAAAAAAAAAAAAAATTGTAAAAAAGGTAATCGACACGTCGGTCCGCTCAGAGTTGTATCGTTAACTCGTTAGTCGAGATAGCGACGGGCTATAGTTCCGACTAACGGCAGAGGTGACAAAGCTACTCTATGCAGAAAGCTTTTTTTTGCGGCGGAGACGGAAGTTTATGGATAGGCACAGTCAAAGCTCGTATCATTCGCTTTCACGCATATATATATATATGAAAGAACAAATAAATAATGCCACGAAGCCTGAATATCCAATTCATCTTTCTTTCACTTCATGTTCACTATCTTTATCCATTGATTATCGTGTCTTTTATACATATCCCTAGTATTTCATAAAACAATACAAGAAAAATATGCAGTTGGCATCTACCAGTTCGGCGGTTCTAGGCGTCTTTTCACTGACAGCTTCAACCGTATCGTCGTCCTCGTCATCTGATGTCTTCAGCACCAGCCCTAGTACTGGCAGTATACAAACCTCGACTTCGACCACGATACCCAGCGGACCAGAGCCTCGAAACTTTGGTATCGTCCTTTTCCCTACGTTCCAAGCCCTTGATGTATTTGGACCACTCGACATCCTCAACACCCTGGCATTTTCGCGTCAGATGAACCTTTATCTGATAGCCGAGACGCTGGATCCAGTATCAACCGCCCCTCGCCACCCACAGCACAATAAGTTCAATGCCAGCTTCTCCGAGAGCCTGGTGCCTACCCACACATTTGCCAACCCACCAACCGATCTCGACGTCCTTTTTGTTCCGGGTGGCCTAGGCACGCGAGAATCTGCCGAGGTGCTAGCTCCCGTCGTCGACTTCATCCGTGATACCTACCCGACTCTCGAGTACCTGATTACGGTTTGTACGGGTGCGGGGCTGGCAGCACGTGCTGGGGTCCTGGATGGCCGGCGGGCAACGACGAATAAGAAGGCCTGGAAGGACACTGTGGTTCTGGGCCCTAAGACCTATTGGGTTGCTAAGGCTCGCTGGGTGGCAGACGGGAACATCTACACTACATCAGGTGTGAGCTCTGGCATTGATGGCACGTTTGCCTGGGTTTCAGATGTCTTTGGTGTGGAAACGGCAGATAGATTGGCTATTGAGATCGAGCATAGTCGAGTGCGCGACTCAACAGACGACCCATTCGCTCAAATCTGGAATGTTAAAGATGTGGCTCCCGTGGACACAATTAATGTCAAGGACAACAGCTTCACGACCGAACTATAGGGTTTGGAGCATAAGTAGGGTTAAATGTGTTTTGTTAACCCATGAACCTCGAATGCAACAGGAGGTCGTGTTTAACGCTGGGTTTAAAATGACACGACCCCTCAAAAGAACGCTATTTAGAAACGACGCTAGTGAGGTGTTGGGATCTAGAGAAATTGCGATTTAAACATGATGATAAACAAGTATTAAATTGATTTTCTGTAGTTCGCTCGTTAGAGGCGTTTTCAATGATTTGTACCAATGAGTGGTGCCATCGCGATGTGTGTTGATGTGCCGTGTTTTGCCTAAATAATACGATGTCGCAACTACAGTAGAAGCAATTAGTTTGCAAGCCGTGAGTATTGGCTTTGAGTAAGTACATGTGTGACTACATATGATGTTTTTGTCTCTCGACTTTGTGTTTACAAATACTTCGGACCATGCCACTGGGCTTACGAAATTTCGGTATATTGGTATATTGGTATAAACAAAAAAAAAGGAAGAAAAATACTAGCAAGTATAAGGAGATGGCTGGGCGATTGACTATTAAACTTGGGATATCCTGGTGAAATGCCACGTAGAAGGAATTTCTTTTTTTCTGTGCGTAATAATTACTTAGCCTTGAAGCCAGAGCAGAAATTGACGTAGGCTGTAATTGTTTCCTCTGTTTTCCTCCTGTTAGTTATGTATATTAGGCAAGGCTATCTGATGCCTCAAAATCCAAGATGATCAAAATGTGCTAGAAAACAAGGAAAAAAAAAGAAGAAAGAAATCGAATAGGCTCGTAATTAACAGCAAGAGCCTCAGAAAAGTGGACATTGATGTCTATGTAGGTGGTTTGAGTACATGAGAGGCGTTCTTATGGTGATTCTGTACAACTAGAACATGAAATCAGGAGCGATATACGGGCTTTTGCATAAACCAGAACTCCTTATATTTAGTGGTGACGAACTATCCGCCGTTAGCATAGCATCTACATACACGTACATATATAACTATGTAGTCTTGCATTTTGTAAATATGTGCGCTGGACGCCAGAGTATTGTTTTCTCTGCTTTAGGGGGTTGCATACTGTACAGACAGTATCTCCACGCTAATGATAACACAAATTAAAGAACTGTCAGGATCAAATTTGGGAACAGAGTGGCCCGTTGTATTTTGTGTTTATTTTTGATAATTTTGTGCGGACGACGCACGGACCACATACAGATATCGTAGCAGCAACGGCCAATTCTGAAGCAAGGGCAGCCATGGGACAAAGTTGTGCTCGGGCATTATTTATCATTACGTTTTATTCATATTGCGTCTTCGGGCATAGCATGGCCTTTTCTGGGATTGAATACATGTAGAAGACAAAAAAAAGGAAACCACACTTATGTACGTTCGGCACAAGCATGGCGTGGCATCAAACGAAACGTACCGTACATACAGCTAGGCGAGAGCACAAGACGGGGGGGGGGACAGACTGGCATAGGCATAGGCATATTTCGTTTTTTTTTTTCCGTTTAGAGTTACATAAAACCATACTCTTGATATGCTGTCTGCTGTCTAAAAGCGTGTGAAAGGGATTCAAGCCGTGTTCCATCAAGAAGTGGTAGCAGCCAAGCTAGCCAGCAGCCCAGAATTGAGATATGCTGTATGCTAGGGCTGGCTAATGCAGAGCCAGGACTTATACACTTTTTATCTTTTCTATGTTGTACCACGCAGAGATGTAGCCACTACTGCCGATAAGTGAAAGCCCATTCGTATAGCATCGGCACACAGCAACACACTGCAGCTGTACGAGCGGAAACATGGCTGTCCGATGCAGAGTAGGAAAGAGGAAGACGCTGCCTTGGGGAGAAAGAGAACTACTAATACAATTAACCAGACGTTGGAACTTGAGCTGAAAGGAATGGAACAATGAACGAACAGTCGAAGAACAGTGCGCTTGCACATGTAGAGTAAAATTCTAGCGCCTATTGGACTGCCTTCTTAATTCTTAGAAACCTAATCCCTGGTGCAATAAAAAAGTCCAGTGCTCCAGACCCGACAGTACAGTGGTTCCTGGCGTCCTTTGTCCGGCTATAAGTACTGGGTACATGACGCCACACGTGTTTTCGACTGTGGTAACGAGTATCCAGTACGTGTCTGAATGGGGCTTAGGTACGGGCATCGCCTGGCGTAATGCCCTGGCTTACTGCAGGCTGCCCACTTTTTGGGGGTCCTCCCCGTGCAATTTCCCATATCTCGCTTTATTTTTTCTTGTTGATTTTTATTTTCGATATCTATCCAGTACATGTATCTACTAATATTCCTTCTCGCAGTTGGAGTTGCATCCGTTCTGCTGCTCGCCTGCTAGTGTCGAGAACAGAGATAAAAAACAAATTGCGAGCCCCCGTATATCGCCATCTGTAACAACGCCAACCAGGCATTACAGTGGCGTCTCTGACAGTGGGTGATGTACCGCTTGAATCGCTTGAATCGCTTGTCTGTCTTGAGACAAGTTGAGCCTGGCGGAGCTTGTTTGTAGCATAAAAAAGGCAGAACGAAGAAAATAGGAGCACACAGACAAGAAGATAGAAAAGGTACAGGACTCCTGAGAACTACAGTATCACAGTGTTGTAGCTATAGCGCCCAAAACCAGGCCTATAATAGCCCGAGCCACCCTGACAGCCGCTGGGCTAGGCTAGTCAAAGCTTGGGACCAGCCAAGCAGCCAGCTCAGCATGAACAAAGGCTAACAAAAAAAGACACTAGGCCTAAAAAAGAGAGGCTCCAGGGACCCTGGACGCCAAACAGAAAGCCAAATCCAGAACTAATAACAACGATGGCAAGGAAAAGCAAAGAAGAACAAAAGAACAGCCGGCCGCCCATCGAGCCTCTGCTCGTTTTTTTCCTTCTTTTCCTCTCCTCTCTTTTCCCCGTCCTCCTCCCACACAATCACAGTACGGTGCTAAAATTACAGTGACAACCTCCTGTCCGTCTGCCATTGTTATTGCTGTAGCTGTGTGAGTGTTGAAAGAGTGTGACAGTGTCGAGATAGAACACCTTCTTTTCTGTTTTGCCTCTCTATTTTTCTTTTCTTCTGCATCGCCGCCCATAGCCGCGAGCAAGTCATTCGTTATCCCTTCGTCTACTATCCTGTCTATTTCTTTGCGCAGACCCAATCGGCTTCGGTTCTGTCTATCTGCTTTAATTTCAGCGTCATTTTCACTTTCCATCCAGTCGTTCTTTACAGTCGCGCCCCGGCCGCCTATTTTGCTCTTCACCCCTTCCCACCAGCTCAGCGCCAGTTCCGTCCAGCACATCAATTCATCGGTCCAGTGATCCAGTAATCCAGCGCATCGTCTGCAGACATATGCACCTTGGCCCTAGGACACCAGCAACCTCGCCCTGTTACGACAATACCAGACTCATATCAGAGCCCAGCGGTCCTCCTGCTCTAGACACGCCCTCGCCTAATCGATCTCAGCAGCATACCTTTTTGCGATAAATAAACACAGCCGGCACCAGTTTCCATCCGCCCAAACTTGCGCCTGCTGCATCTGCGATCTTTCTGGCAGTCTATCTGTCTACTGGCACACTCGACATTCCGCCTGTCCGGACCCTCGTTCATTGCTTGGAATAGGATTGCCCCCGAAACGAAGCCCTCGATCCTCTGCTTCTCTTTGTCGCGCTGAAAAAAGCGGACAGCTGCTTCTGCCGTGAATTCGACATCTCCTCATCTTCTACGCCTCAAGAGCCCGTTTTGCATATCCTTTTCGACGACAACTTTATCGCCCGAGAATTCTGTGGTTATGGTAGCATTCCTGCTATAGGGAAAGACACTATCGAAAACTACCGGCGACGCCCTTCGACCTCGTTTTCTCCGATCATCGAAGGGAGTTAGAACCACCTCAATCCACACCCGCTCACTCTTTTGAAGGACCAACTATCTGGACTGGAACCTACCTTCAACCAGTCATCCTCGTCTCGAAATGACTTCCAAGACCATTTTGGCGCTGGCTCTCGCCGCCACGCCATCATTGGTCTCTGCCGCCAGCTGTTTCTCGCTGTCGGGCTCGACCATGTGTTCAGCCTGGTCGAGCGCCTCCATCTCACTGAACAGTTCCTTGGCAGACACTTAGTGAGTCGTCCCACCCACCTCTACTGCCCAATCTTCAAGCCGAGTCTTGGAGTCTTACGGCCAGTGTGATGTGATTGCCATGGCTGCTGTGTTGGCAATTCGCATCACAATCCGTTGCGACCCAAGCATCGACAAAAAAGAGCCCTCGTTGCTCGCCTTGCCCAACTAAAAGAATATGCGCCCAACGATCCTCGCAAGCCCCAAATCACCATTGCCAGATCACTCAGCTTCAATTAGCCATGGAAACTATCGTACTAACTGGAATATAGCTCATTCATGTCGTATGTGACAAACCTGGAAAGCTTTGATGATGAGATGGATAACTACATCGGCACTACCTGGATCAAGGAAAAGTTTGTCTTCCCACTCCCCCAAAGAGTAGCATTCGCAGCCGCTATAACATATACACATCATTATCAGCCATTCTCGCGGCTTCATCCCATCATTTTATTCGTCTATTTTGTCTAACATTATGCAGGTACCAGACGCAATTCGGCTGCAGCGGAGTCGATTACAACAATGCGACCGAATACTACGCCCGTTGGACAAAGTCTACTATTTGTAGTGCTCTAGTGCAATTGTCCATCGATGATTGCAACCTCTCCGATGATGTTTCCATGCCGCTTTGCGCAACATCTTGTGTAAGTCAGCAACCAACTAGCTCGCCATATAGGGCTAAAACACAGAGCCTCTTTTTCTTTTTCTTTTTTTCTTCTTTTTTTCCATCTCACCAATCACATTCTAGACAGAACCACTAACATAAAGCACCACAGGCTCAATTTGCCTCAAGCGAAGCCTACGTCACCGAAGACACGGCACTGTGCACTAACGCTAGCTCGAGCGCCATGTCTTTGATCAAAGCCGACTTCACATTGTGCGCTTCCTCTGACGAGACCCTGTCGTCGACCTGCGTGTCTGGATCCGAGAACGAGTCTTCCAACTGTGGCTACGGCAACAGCACTCTCGGTCTTTGCTACTACTGCTCATCCACCAACTCTACCGATAGCTGCTGCTCTGCCTCCGATGTCAGCTCCCGCTGCGCCAACGTTACCCTCCCATCAGGTGTCTCCACCATGACCTTCACGCTCCCTTCTGCTACCGGCACTACTAGCTCTGATAGCGAGGAAGGTGGTAGTAAACTCTCAGGCGGTGCTATTGCCGGCATTGTTATCGGCTCTATCGCCGGTGCTCTGCTTCTTGGCGCTCTTGTATGGCTTATTCTCGCTTTCCTCCGTCGTCGCCGCCGTGGTAGCACCAATGGAAGTGTCTTCAACCAGCCCTCGCCTGCTCGCAAGGGCACATCGATACCCCCCATGTCGCAACATGGCCCCAAGTCCTCGCTGTCTGCTCCGCCTACTGCTGCCCCCCAGGGCTACGAAGTCCTACCAGGAGGTAGAATCGCTAGAATGTCTGCTCTAGAGGGCCATAATGAAGTCCCATCTAGCGCCTCTGGCGGTGTCGGAGCTACACCCATGTCTCGTCGCCATCTTGATCGTTCATCGTCCGAAGGCTTTGGCGAGAGCCCTGAACCCCGTGCTGTTCTTCGTCCTCCCCCGCCTGCTGTTCGCCGCAACGCGTCTCTGTCGAGCAGCTCTATCCTTAACCCGGAAGAGCCTCATTCACCCACAAGTGCCGGCGGCATGTCCTCAGGCCATGCAGTCAACAGCCAGCAGTCCGAACAGCTTCCATTTTTCAAGGACTACTACTCCCAAGAAGAGATTCACCCTGGCGATCGTGTGGCTGTCCTGTGGGCCTACCAACCACGAGCCACCGATGAATTCATGCTTGACCGTGGTGACATGGTCAAGGTTGTGGGCATCTGGGATGATGGTTGGGCTACAGGCATCATGATGGAAGAGAATGCCGAGGAGTGGGAGGCTAGACGCCAGGCACAGAGAGATAGTGGTGTCTCGAATGCGTCAGTACCACGTGACATCACGCCGCCTGTCAGCGGTGAGATCAAAGCCTTCCCTCTTGTGTGTGTATGCATGCCAGAGCACTGGCGGAAAACAATTGACGGGGATGTTTCTACAGAGGGTTCAAGTGCCTTTCATCAAGCCGGCCTTCATCGCCCGTAATGACCCCCCAAAAAGCTGACGGACACATACTTTATTCTCTGAATAACAAGTGAATACGTTCCTGTCTTACCCTCTGTTCATATTTTCCATGTTTATCCTTTTTTGGGTTCTCACTAAATTTCTTTACGGTGGTCTTTGCTCATCTCCTCCCGCTCCTCTTTTTGCTCTTTCATGTTTATCTCTTTGTGTGATCTTTTAGCTTGGCGCAATATCCCAATGTTTCTTTCCCGTTTTACTTTCAAACGATCTTCTCGTTTTGGGTTGAGTGTTTGAACAGTATCTACATTTCAAGGTGGCTGGCTTAACTCCCCATTTGGCATTCTCCTTCTTTTAGCTAGGCGTTTCTCTTTTATGGCTTCTTTTGCCTATTTTTCTTAATAGTCACGTGAATTACCCTTTCTAGTTGCCTTACTTCTTCCCCTTACCCTATTAACAAGTCTGCTTGATAATATACAGTTTTCTTGTATATATCATGCCGTTATAACGGGCTCCATCTTCCTCCCCTTGTTTTGTTAATTTATTCTCCATGTACATATATACAGCCTGTGTACGCGATTTTTAAAGTTAGCATATATATTCCCTTGGACATTGTCAGCTTTTGAAGATTTTGTTTCGTTTTCGGAATCTTTAATTTTTTTCTGTTTATCATTCTTGACGCTCTCTCAATACCCATTTCGCTATTTATCTTATTTATTTGACCTTTTTTTCTATTTTCTCTTTTATCTAGCTTCTGCTTTCTCACAGATACCTTGCATATTGCTACATTTTTCAATTATCTACCTATGTCTTTACGTTTATTCTATACTATGATGTGGTTGGATGTTTATCTAAGTGAATGTATGGTGTATATGACTTGATGTACATGCATAAATAGTGAGCCTGATGAGGTGATCACCCGAGTATGTCCTCGTGATATTTTATGATTTAGGTGCACATCTTGGGTGTTGATAAGCTGGTCTAGATAGGCTTGATATGAGCACTCTATATCATATACATAAAAAAAAATACTAGTTACATACATAACTTGATATTGCATTAGTTAAACCTTGTTCCTGTCTTGAATTCTTCTAAATTTTAAAGCTATTCGCTTTCGGATAACTTACCTGTCTCTGTCTCGCATGTTGATTTAGGTAAGATTAAACAAAACAAAAATAAAGCCCCACCTTTACGTGCACATTATAACTAAACTGGAGCTGTCGCTAACAATCGTAGCCACATGTAGACGTCATTGTATCTTTTCTTCTGACTTAGTGGCATGAAGCTCTATGTTCGTCACAATCAACAGAAGCAGATACCATCGCTTTTTTAATCATCACGTCGCCGATTCGCTCCCTTTTCCACTGCGACACACATTATATTTTGCGATAATTTGTCGATCCCCTATTTTTTTTATTGAAATTTCTATTCTGCAGCCTACGGATTACCCCAAAATCGTGCTGAAACTGCACATTACCAGACCTAAGTTTTCGCGAATTGAAGAAGACCGCCATCATATTGTTTATTGCTCTGTTTCTTGATGGCGCGGGGCTTTTCATCGAATCCATATCGCGCGCGAACCTTCTATCGTCTTTAAATTAGCGACTGCCGACCACGATCTGATATACCTAAATACACCTGTCGCCCTATCTATCGCCTCTTTCTACACTCATATATCCATTTGCACATAATCCTTACAATCGAGCTGTCATGGGCCAAACATTCTCATTGGCGACGCCCACGGCGGACTCTGCCGGTATCGACACCGCTGAGATGGCTGATTACATATATGAAAGGAGCATGGGAAATGCTCAGTTTATGAAGAGCATTCTCGCACGCCATGATGAAGGCATCGTCCTTATCAAAGCTTTGGTCAAGCCATATACACCAATTTCTCTGGAGAGATACAGTACCGAAATAATCAGTTAGTCCTTTAACTCTTCCGGCTCATATTCGCTATTGATGCTTTCCGTCGTATATTCTAACCAAAATACACAACTATAGAGCAGCGCAAAGCCTTGGCCGACGTACCGAATGCCATGGCCTTTCAGCGCATAATCGAAACTGGGATGAACGGTTATCTAGTTCGTCCATTCCTCTACAGTTCGCTTTACGATCGTCTCAGCACACGACCTTTTCTTGAGGATATCGAAAAGAAATGGTTGGCATTTCAGCTGCTTTGCGCTTTGCGTGATTGCCACGCCCGCGATATCTGCCATGGTGACATCAAGGCCCAGAATGTCCTCGTGACTTCATGGAACTGGATGTACCTGACCGACTTTTCGTCTCCATACAAGCCCACGATGTTGCCCGACAATAACCCGGCTGACTTTTCGTACTTCTTCGACACATCCGGCAAGAGAACATGTTACTTGGCCCCCGAGCGGTTTCATTTAGCAGGCGACTCGCCACCGGAAGATGCTAAGTTGACTCCAGCTATGGATATATTTAGTGCGGGCTGCTTGATCGCCCAGCTATTTCTTGAGACAGAGCTATTCACCCTAAGTCAGCTATACAAGTATCGCCGGGGAGAATATGATCCATTGATCACGGCACTGAGCATCATCGGCGATAAGGATGTGCGCGATATGATCGTTCACATGATTCAGCTAGACCCCGAGTCCCGATTCTCGGCAGAGAAGTACTTGGAGCTATTCCGAGGGAAGGTCTTTCCAGACTACTTCTATACATTCCTATATCAGTATATGCACTCAATGGCTGATATCACGCCATCAGTGACGTCACCGAACAACATCATCATCAAAACGTCAGAGCGCAATGATAATGTGCTTGTTGGCCAGCCGGATGATCGCATAGATCACATCTACAATGATCTAGACAAGATTATTTGCTCGCTAGAGAATAGCAGTTTATCGGATCTCCCACAAAATGCCGAAATCCCAGATTTGGAAAGAAGCTGTCCGTCATCACGACTAGGTTTAGACCAGTTCCCAGTACATCTAAACGTGGCAAACAGAACACATGTTGTGGCACAGAGATTAGAGCCACCAGAAGATGACGGGACGCTGATTTTCCTGAATCTTGTAACTTCTTCTTGTAGAAATACGGCACGATCATCGTCGAAGATACGGGCTTGTGATATCATGCTTTCATTGTCGGAGAGATTAACCGACGAGGCAAAATTAGACCGTGTGCTGCCATTCCTCATGGCGTTGATTCTAGATGAATCTGATATGGTCGTGGTAGCTGCCGTGCGCAGTGTGACCCAGTTGCTAGACATGGTGCAGAATATCACTGTGATAAATTCACACGTCTTCATTGAGTATGTCATGCCACGCATGCATTCCTGTATAAAGGGCTCATATCAAAAGCGTGACCCGGGATCACCATTGGTGAGAGCAATCTACGCGTCATGCATCGGTACTCTAGCAACAACATCAGATCGATTTCTCGGAATGGCAGCAATTCTCCAGGCTGACGGAGCCAGCTTATCTCACTCCGACCCTGAGATTGAGTCTGGAGCCGACGATCGAGCAGCATTTGATGAGATGTTTGATAATGCCCAACAAAGACTTTTTCGAATATTCGAGTTCCACACCAAGCTACTTATCGAAGATACTGATGTCTATGTCCGCCGGGCATTTTTGACGTCAGTTCCGGCGCTATGCTTGTTTTTTGGCCCGGCGCTGTCCAACGATATAATCCTCACCCACCTCAACACATATCTGAACGACCGAGACTGGATGCTTAAATGTGCATTCTTCGATACCATCGTAGGAATCTCGACTCTAGTTGGCGCGACAGCCCTGGAGCATTTCATTCTGCCGCTCCTCACCCAGGCTATGGCCGACCCGGAAGAGTTCGTGATACAGTCTGCGATACATGCGTTTGCACAGCTAGCATCTCTCGGTCTTTTGTCGCGCCCAAAGACGTATGAGTTCATCGACACCATCTCTCGATGCACAATGCACCCAAACATGTGGATTCGACAGGCCTCTACTGAGTTCATCTCTGCGGCTTGCAAGTACCTGTCGTTTGCAGATATCCGCTGCATTGTCTCGCCAATCCTGGAGCCATATATGAAGAGTAGGCCAGTGTTACAGATGTCGGAGATTGAGCTCCTGGATTTGCTTAAGAAGCCTCTCCCACGACCAGTCTACGAGCATGCTATCGTGTGGGCTATTAATACTGAGATGGGCCTCTTTTGGAAAACCACACAGATGGCCAAGAATGTGCCAAGTTACGTGGGGGTGTGTACAAAAGCCATGATCCCTAGGGCGTTTGCTAAAGTGCCACGTAATGACGAGGACGAGCAATGGGTGTCAAAGCTTAAGAGCCTTGGCATGTCAACGGACGATGAATTTAAGCTTTTGGCTCTAAGGGATTTTATCTGGAGGTTCGCACGGGCTAAGACAGCTACGGCGGTCATAGCGTCGGCTAACACGTCAACCGCACCAGACGTCACTGGCACAGGGTCGAATGGAGTGGAAGGCTCGTCTAAGAGCAGTCCTATGGTTTATCTGAAAACAATCGGCGTTACTCAACAAACCATATTCTTCGATGATATCTCTCCGACTGCGCAAATCGATATTCACAGTCCAGTGTCTGATACAGCCCAAAAGTCACCATATACCATTGCCGACGCACTGATGGACGCTTCGATGACAATTGACGACACGGCTAAGCGCAACAAGAACGGTAACGGTGATCCATCGCGGAGCACTAGTCACAATAGAGGGGTGTCGAGAGACGGAAGCATAGGTCCCTCTAGACGTCCCTCAGGCGCACGGGACAACAGCGATGCTGCTAGCGTCACGTCGAACCGACTGTCTTTGAAGCCGAAGCCTAGCGTGCTGACTCTTCTGGATCGCCGGGACAACAACAAGGCCATCGCAGAGACCGGCACTTCAGACGCCAGCGCATTTGGTGAAATGGAGGGTCCGTTTGTTCCCACACCCGAGGGTCATCAAAAGACTGCAGAAGGTAGTGATACACCACCAGGTGCAGTCGTGCAACCACAAATCGATAGCTACCACCAGTCTGTCAAGATCAGCCACAGTTACACGGGCACTGATCCAAACGTCCTTAAGATGCTTAACTCGATGATGTTGGAGAACTATCCGTATGACAAGATCGATTTCGGCAGCTACGTGCCTGCGATCTGCCGTCGGAAAGGTACACTAGTTGCTGGGCTGGCAGGTACAAAGTGGCAGCCAGGCAGCAGGCTGGTTGCAATGTTTGCGGAGCACACAGCTGCAATCAACCGTGTCATTGTGGCACCAGACCACAAATTCTTTGTGACAGCCAGCGACGATGGCACGGCCAAGATATGGGACACACAGCGGCTCGAGCGCAATATATCCCAGCGCTCACGACAAACCTACTGCCATTCCAAGGACGCTCGCATCGTCAGCATGTGCTTGGTCGAGGGCAGTTACTGCTTCGTAACATGTGCGAGTGATGGTAGCGTGCACGTGGTCCGTGTTGAAACGATCTTAGGCGCGTCAGGCCCTCGTTACTGCAAGCCGCGGCTATTGCGCCAATACCAACTCCCTGCGGGTGAATTTGCTGTATGGAGCGAGCATTTTGTTCTAGATGCGCAATCCGTACTAATTCTAGCAACCAATCGTTCTCGAATCTTGGCCATCGACCTACGACAAATGAACGTTCTCTACGTGTTAGAGAACCCTATCCATCACGGAACTCCGACATGTTTCTGTGTCGATCGAAAGCGCAATTGGCTCATCCTTGGCACAGCGCATGGAGTACTCGATATCTGGGATCTTCGATTCTGTATGCGAGTGAAGGCGTGGGGAATCCCTAGAAAGTCTCCTATCTATCGATTAGGTTTTCATCCTACCAAAGGACATGGGAAGTGGATTTGCGCAGCTGGTGGTACCGGGCTCGGCGAAATTACAGTATGGGATATCGAAAAATTGAAATGTCGGGAGATCTATCGTATCGAAGGAGCTATTGCAGGGTCTTCAAATTCCGCAGTCACACGGAATAGTAACGGAAATAGCAATGGCCCTGCTAGCCTGGCTAACAACATTCGTGATGGCCCTAAAACATATGAAGCCTGGGATGTTGACGAGGATAGGCCTGAGGGTATGCTTGGCAGATTTGCGACCAGCATTGAGCCAGCGGCAGCTAATTCGGGCACCAGTGCAGACCGTGGTGTGCGAGCTATGCTGATTGGGACAGGGCTATCGCAAGATTCACGTGACATCAGACATGCCTTTATCATCACTGGCGGGTCAGACAAGAAGCTACGGTTTTGGAACCTTGCGCTCATCGAAAATTCACTCGTCTTCAGCGGTTTGTCTCCCGATGAGATCAAGCCAAGCTACATTGCATCACATCCTCTGCCTGGAGTCATGCTGAATACTGAACGCGTACCAATCCCGTATGCGTCTACGGCAGACACACCGTTAAAGCGTGATGGCAACAAGGCAAACAATGGTAGTTCCAGTCCTGCTTCCCAGACTACGGCTGGTACTTCTCGAGCTCATAGCATCAAAGACAAGAAACAGTCATCTAGACGACAATCTAGGAGCACGGTAATCTCGCAAGAACAACAGTATCTTCTACGCTCTCATCTAGATTGTATCACCGACATCGCTTTGCTAGCTCAGCCGTATACGATGACGGTGTCTGTGGACCGCTCTGGAGTCATATTTGTTTATCAATAGTTGGCACCCATAGCAATGAAAAAAAAGATTTGTATCTTCCTTTAAATAGTGTGTGAATTTCTGTCAGAGTCAGGGAAGACTCCACTAATTTATATGAGGCGGTATTCTTGCCGGGGTCATATATTTGGTATTTAGGAAAAGAAAAAAATAAGGAAAAAAAAGAAACAACATCTATTGAGTTCTACTTATTTCTTTTTCTTTTTCTTTTGTATTTTTCTTTATTCAACTCAGATGGTCGCCCCCCCCCCATCTTTACTAAAAAAGCCCATCATCTTTGTTTCCTTACTTCGCCATGCCACGTAGCGAAGATCTCGATGACCAGTCAGTATAAGATATAGTTCCTACACAGTTACTTATCCATTTGCTAATCGCTAGGTTAAGGCACCCTCCGACTACGACAACCATTGCAACTACGGACGATGTGCGGAAAAGTGGCGGTCGAGACTCCGAAGATCGTGATGACAACGCCCAGTTACCAAACCCAAACCCGTGAAATCGCGGTCTTACCCGTCAAGGCGCTTGTTCGTGGTTTGCTTTTCACCTCGAACATGCTCAGTACATCTCAACAAGCTTCTGTCTTGCCTGTTCTACTCATCGAGTGATGTTTTCCTCTTTATTCTATTCTGCCTGGGTTGTCAGTTTTGCCGTCCATTCTGGCTCTGCCGTGGTTGGGCTGGAGCGGTGGTTTCTTCTAAATACGCGGCTGATCTGTACTCCAGAGAAGCATAAATACTGGTCTTTTCCTCATGTTTTCTAGTTTAGTCTCTTGCTTCCCCCATAAAACACGGATCATGAATTTGGGAGGCCACTAGTCAGGTCTACTTTATAATTGAACAGTCGACGTGGCACGTTTGATTTTTTTAAAAAGAAAAGGGGTTTCCATGCAAGGAAAGTTGCCGTAAAGCAGGCTTCGATATTAACATTCGTAATATCGCCACAACCACATGTAAAAACAGCCAGTGCATGTAAATAATATTTCCACTACTCACTTTCATAATCTCCTGTGCAGGGGTTGCTTGTATACATACAACTACATATGTATTAGTAGCCGTGCTCTATATATATATATGTAATAATGGATGATGGAAGCTGGGATGTCTGCGTTATAAAAGTATGGCCTGACTAACCTTAACAGGGCCTGAATCCGAAGAATCTATTCCATTATTTCCAACAAAAGAAGGAATCTAGAGGGTCCTTCTTTTGCCTTCATAATCATGCACTGTGGAATCTTCGACTATTCAACATGGAATAAAATACATCGAATCATCAAATAAATCCCCTTCGAGCTTAGCTTACACCACTACTAACTTCTACGCGGCACTTCATCATGCCAGAGTGTGATGAGAGTCTATGGTTGGCTCTGTACTGTATCACATGCAAAATGGGGAAAGAGATATCAATTTGGGTACATGTATTGAAAACCTAACTACTTAAAAACCACTAAAACAATAAACTAAGAGCAAAATAAACAAGTAAAAAAAACAAGACCAAAAGGGTGGCCCTACAATATTGGCTTTCATCCCCAAAGCAGCTATAAACCTTTTCAAGATTTAGAGGTAACACCATGTTATTGAGGCAATGCCATAATCACCAGACTCGCTGTCCCTCACAGGAGAGATCGTGTAGGGTCTAAGTTGGTATATTTAACCAACAGGGTTCTTGCAATCAGAGCATCTGCGACCAGGGGCAACCCAGTTCTCAACACCATTTTCAAGACAGGTAGGGCAGAGAATGCCAGGAATGTTGCCAAAGTTAGCAGTTGAGGACTTGGGTCCATTGTTATCGTTGTGAGAGCACATGCTGGGCTAATCTATGATTGATGAGCAAAAGGGTCTGTAGTATAGACTGTTAGAGATGATCAAGACAGAAGGTAAACTCAGTCTTGAAGGAGGCTTGTAGAACGTTGAGTGAAGAGATGAGTGAAGAAGAGTGTTGTTGTTGATGATTGATGGGGATGGAAGCGAAATATATTGACTTCAAGAGGGGGGACTGATGGCCTTTTTATACTTTTCCATCTAGTCCTGTTCTAGAGAGTAATTTCTACATCAATGGCTGGTTATCTTTATCGTGTTCATTGATGGGAATTGTAATAGGCTTTTAAGATAGATCCTGTTTAACTTCCACAGTCCAAATAAACAAAGAACGATCTAAGTCTATGAATATACTATAGTAAGAGATGAATAGTGATGCTGATTTTAACATAGAACCTAGTGAAAATATGGATAAAGAATCAGTGACGGCGATGTTGACAAAGAAAATATTGATCAAAAATGACGTTGTTGTTGACAAAGGAAACAAGCAAACTGTTCAATGGGGAGTTTATACTTCATTCACCATCCGGTCTAAGTGGGAACTAGAGCTATACTTGTCAATGTGGTTGTTAATTTCTTAGACAGTTGACTCTTGTAGGCCATAACTACTTAAAGATTAAACCTATATTTTGTATAGCAGCTGAAGCTAATTGTCCTGAAACGAAAATCTCGATTGGTCGTCTAGGCTATCAGAATGCGTCAAACAGTAGAAAGGGCCTATTTGATAGGCCATATCTCTAGGTTCTACAGTATTGATATAGTTTCTACTACCGCTTTGAACCGAAGCCTCCTTATCTATATTAATATTTGTATTTCATTCTTTGTGACTGCTTGATCGTGAACCCGAAGAAAGAGAATGGGTTATCTGCTACTAGCCGTATATTGAATAAAGTTCATATGTCAAAGAATCGCCGCCAAGCAAAATATACAGCGTAATTCTATAGAAACGATACAGATATAATTAAAAGTATGAGAGAAATATATTTCAAGATTAGAGTAGGGTGGAAGCTGAAGTGTGTTGTAAAAGTCGTTCTTATTAAATGCTAATGAGAGACACACTGTTGTCCAGAGTCTAAGTCGGAGCTAACAAGATTAGCCGTTTAGATATGTAAACAAGAGATGAAATGATTGAGATGATAATATCGAATATATATGCACTCCTTCTTCTGCTCTTGGAAATGAGACATATGTTTCTTTTTGGGTTGCACTGGCATAATCAGGCATGTGTTAGTTCCTTCCAACGTCGAACTCGTTGTTTACTAACTACGACACTAATATAGCAGCACACACACCGATGATGGTATCTTGCTACAAACTAATTTCATGAAGGAAATACAAATAATCGAGACATTGGCTTGTTCTAATATTGAAGATAGTTTTGTCGATATACCACGAGGGAGACTCTTCTTAT